>JANSMH010000234.1:0-40862 GCA_029299595.1 Grosmannia serpens
AAAAAACAAAAACAAACAAATTTTATCACACAACACTCTAAAAAACCCCCAACCCACCCCCCCCCCCCCCCCCCCCCACCACAGATTTGACAAGACCAATAGCAGCTAGTTCAGCCGGCCTCTGCTCTACAACCTGGATAGGCCTATGCTTCCTCTACTCGCGGCGTCCTCTGACGGGAGCACCCTTCTCGCCCCATCACCCAGACGTGCCGGCCATGACAGAGGAGCAGGGCCGAGGCCCTTTGGCCCTTGATGCCGTGCACTATACTGCAGTCAAGAACCAGCTCATGCTCAAGCTCGAGCCGGACGACATTGAGATCCTGAACAACTTGGCGCTGTTCCATGCGCGCAACGGCTTCACCGACTTGGACGAGTCTTCTTCATCCCCGCCGCTGCTGTGTTCCTTGTCTTCCTCGTCGTCTGAGGATGGCAGTGTCTCCGATGACCACGTCTCCAATGAGACTCTCAAAGAGTCCGACGAGCCACGTCCCGCCGTGCACGAAAACTCGGAGACGACCAGAAAGTCTGTTCTCTGGGGCACTCGCCACATATTGCGGCTCTGGCTGCGCAGCGCCGACAAGCATCTAGTGTGGAAGACGCCGGCGCCACTGGAGCACAACTCTTACAAAGTATATGGCGACAGTGATGCTTGTAAGATCAATCGCTGGGACGTGCATCGCGCGCCGCCCATCAATCGCGTCTTGACGAAGCACTTTGCGTGTTCCTAAGGTGAATGGGGCGGTGCTTGCAAAAGGACAGCTTCCTATGATGCGTATTGTGAAATGGAAGTGACGGAAAGCTAAGCAGACTGGTTTGATATAGCTAAAAAATAAATTGAATGAAAAGAACGAGATAAAACAAAGGTACAGAACAAAGAAAGTCCGTTCGTCTTTCCACCTCACATCATATCAACAAATTTAAATGCCACAGTCCGGCCCGAACGTGCCCTATCATGCCCCGATCCCGGTAATAGTTACCAGAAGGCCTGCAGTTACTTCTCCTTGCCCAGGAACGGGCAAGGACCCAGGCGCCACAGGCAGAATCAGGTCGTTGTCAGAGATGACGTAAGATTTGGGGTTTGCAATATTGCAGGGAACGAGGTCGACTCCGGTCTTAAATGCATTGCGAATGTGGCTTCGCCAAGGCAAACACTCTCCAGGCTCCTTCTTCAGCGAAAAGGCCCAGCTCATTCACAAGGGAAAGGGGAGAAAAAGGTGGGCACATGACACCTCATCAGAGATAGGTTTGGAAGATGACGTAAGATAAAAAGAGTCTAAAAATTCATCCATATATGCCTACCATTTCCAATTTTTGTTGATTAGCAACTGCATCGGGCCAAAAACGAGGCCCCGCGACTGTGCTGAAGGAACACTAGGCCAGAGAGGTAACGGCACAAGTGTACCCTCCGAAGAAGGAAATGCTCAATGACGAGATTCATTTTTGATAATGATCATAACAAGCCTTGATCTGCGTTTCTGCTCTGTGGGCGCGCTGGATTTGCACCAGATGTTCGAGACCTTTCCATCGCGTCAAAACTGCGATTGCCTTGTGTCCCAATACTTCTAGTCCCGGTTTAATACTTTGCGTGAGTTTCGCAAGATCTGGTGCTCGGTAGTTGTCGTTTCTCTGCTGCCACATGTTCTTGGACACAGCCATCGTGCACTTGGTCAGTTTCCAGCGCGAGGTAAGGCACCAGAACAATCTAGCTGGCATGGAAGCAGTCCTGACAGCAGCGGCCTGTTAGTACGAGGCCCTTTGGCAGGCACCAATGGAAACGTCCACCGTCAGGGTGGGCCTCCCTGTTTGGTGTTCTCAGACTGGTAGCAAGTCTCTACGAGCTGTACAACAGGAACACTGCCTCCCAGCGTCTCATTCCTTCGGCCAGCGTCCTGTCTCAGAAGCTCGAGCAGTGCTTGGTGCTTGGCCGGTATACCAGAGCGGAGGTGCACAGCCTAGTTCATTCCGATGAAGGACTCGGAGGTCAACCTCTGGTTTGCAATGGGAGTCGTGGTCCGCCTCGCCCTGCGTCGGGGCTACTACCATCGCGCCCTGGCCAAGCTTCCGGACTCGAGGCTGTCTCCGTTTGCGGGAGAGATGCGTCGCAGGGTGTGGATTAGCATACTCCTGGTCTATACGCTCATGTCTTTCCAGATGGGAATTCCCAGCATAATCCGTACCGGCTACTGCGACACGGAGCTGCCCCGGAACCGCCCCGGAACCTGGAATACTCTGACTTTCGTCCGGAAACGATGGTGCTGCCGCCATCACGGCCATTCTCGGAATACACGCCCATGCTATACACGATTGCCAAAGACGCCTGTCGTGTCCATGTTCAAGGCAGTCGTCGGCCATACGTTGACTTTATTCTTGCCAGGATGGTCGTGTGTCTGGAGCTGACCATCCGAACATGACGACCGGCCATCAGAGTGGCCAATGACTGAGGTTGCGCAATATCTTTCTACCTTGCAGGTATCCCACGAGATTTGGATCGCAGCAAGCGCCCCTTCTACCGAGGCACGCATCGCAACACACCCTGGTGGCCGGGGGAAAACAGAAAGAAAACAAGTGGCGAAAAGCTTACTCATAAAGAGCGGAACACTACCAGAGTAAGCGCACTTCCTCCCACAGTAACAGCATAATTGTACGGAGTACTCAGAACCCGTATTTAAATCGTGTATCCTTCCCACCAATTGAGCCCCCTCAAAATCACTGGACACTTACAGCTCCAAAATTCCAACGGCCATGTTCTTCAGGAAGAAAAAGGGCGAGACCCGGGTAATAGTAAAAATACAGCCGAAGATCGAAGTCTCTCCCTGCGGCCAAACCTGCACGGCTCGAACTCAAGCCGAAGCTCCTCCGCCATATCGCGCGGAGCCTGAGGAGCCTGAAGGTGCAAGTAGTACCCGCAACACCGAATGCGAGGTTCGCCTGCAGAGCGAAGATGCGAACCTTGCCGACATCATCGCCGAGAAGTCGGGAGGCCCTACAGCAGCCATCGCCAAAGCCATCTACGCGGCTGCCTACGCCACAAAGAGTGAAGACTTGGCCGATACTGTCAACAAAGTTTCTAGATGCATCCAAGTCGCTATCGAGGCTGTTGATGACCTGCCACAAGCAGACAAAGACAAAGCCGCGCCCGCTATCATGGTATCTACCACCAATGCTCTGAAAATGGCCACTGCTGTTGGGCCCAGACATATCGTCGGTGGAATGAACAGCGAAGAAGCGGCTGCAGCGGTCAGGGTCGCGGAGGCATTTGATATGGTGGATCCCAAGACCAAGAAGGCTGTCGCGAGTCACCTCAGAGGAATCATTATCTGCAGTATTTCCTCATTATTTGAAATCCCCGAAACGCATGCTGTAACTGTTAATACCGCCTTCACGAATGCCATTTCCAGCTCTATAAAGGCCATCATGGAGTCGCCTGTCGAGGCTCAGCATGCCCTTGCAATGACTTTCATTTCTTTTGCCGCGGAATTAGCCGATTGCGAAAACGACGGGCGCTCGTTTGCTCTACCAAGCTCGATTTAGTGAGCTGAAGCCATCTTGCATGTTCATGTTAGATTACAGCCATGGTGCAGCAACTACACGTCTTCGGGCACACGGATCAGCGTGTCGGGTTTCAACACGTTGCGCATTAGCTAATAGAGAGGGGTACGTTCATGGGACCTGACGTCCTTGGTATGCTATCTAATTTTCAGCCGGGAATTGTTATCTTCATGCATTACGTCGGCTATTTAAGAATGTGGCGAAGCACCCAAAGCCAGAACGGAGGCCAGCTATACAGACGCAGACATCTTCTGGGCCGTTCATCGACGTGTCAGGACGGACACACGAACATGTAAAGCCTCTACACCAACTCGAGCAAAATATCACCGCCACATGACGGATGTATGGCCTAGGCCTGTGATCAAACCGTTCGGGCCGGTAATTGTGGTGGACCTTTGGGATTGGTGTGAGAAGGAGTTCCCACTCACCAGCTGCAGCGGAAGTTTCTACTTGTGTTTCTACTAACTACCATCTGTATGCTACCCTTAGCAAACACAATGCCTCTCTGCCTGTAGGGCACTATTAATTAGACCGTTTTCCAAAGCCCAATAGGCGCGGACGCTTCCTACGCGTACGTAAATCTGTGATTCATTCGTGTTGGGCCGGCTATTTCACCAGTGCGCGTGAATCACGACCTAAGTCACAATGCTATTTTCTCGCCGATCCCACGTCGTACCACAATAATTATTTCTGTGTAGCAGCTTCGATCACGCGCATCCTGTAAATGTTGGGGGACATACTGTAAATGTTGGGGTAAATTTTCCATGTCGTGCCTGCCACTTTACAAAATGTCTCAGAATAAAATATTGTGTGCTGGTGACAAGAACAAAAAGGCCCGCTTTTTTTAATCTGTGGTTTGTCTCTCGTCATTTCTTCCAAGCCATCACTCAATAATCATGACAGCAAAATTTTGCGTTGCCAAACCTCTTTCTCCAATGACCTACCTATTTACGACAAACTTCACATCGAAACCAAACGTGCCTCCTCAAGTTCAAAGGCAAGACATATCATGACTCGAATCATATTTCTGCGTCCAGACTTCATCCCTGTCAAAAACCATGTCATGAAGTTCAATTCCAAAACGTGGAACTGCTTTCTAGCTCAAAGAACTCAAACTTCACAACGAGCCGGTGTTTTTTACAAACAACTACTACATCGACCTTCACTACCGCCATCTTTCGAAATGTTGTGTTGAATGTTGTGTTGTAAGGTGCGTCTTCCTTCTCCCTGCTTCTGTCCCTGTCTCTACGTCAGTAGTTTGTGTGCATCTATTTCTCCTTTCTATAAGAAATACCTTCTACCGAGCCATGTGCCGGTGCCTCTTCAAAGCTCTTTATTTTATTCCTCCCATATATCATCTATCCTCTCATATATCCATCTACTCTGGTCTTTTATTCAAATATCTTCTCATTTGTTCTCCGTCCTCCCATTGTCACCGCCCAATGTGCCGAGGGCCAAATTTATCGGAACGATCGTCAACATCACAAGACTCTACCAATATGTGCTCGAGTCAAGACATATCATCGTCATTAGGCAAGTCTATCCATAGTTCCTGTCAAATGTTTTCATTTGCCCACTAACAATATATTTCTACAGCCAGATGAACTCTTTCTCATCTACTAGACATAGATACTCTAAAGACGCAAATACTTCGTAAGTATTACTAAAAATGCCGTCGGTTCTTGCTGCATCATGGGATACTAATGAGAATAGGGTCCCGTATACGATCGCAAAAGAGCCACAAGACCAACCACCCCAACTTGTGGACTAGAAACAAGAGCGATAGCCCAGGAGTCTAGAAGTTTTTCATACGCGAGGAAATACGGACGATCAATCCAGAATTCGTGGTCCAAACATTCATTGATATCTATAACTATTGGGTCATAAGGGTTAGGATACAAAGAGAAGCTAGAAAAAAGCCCATAGGAAGGATTTAATCTTGCCACAATATAATGCAAAAAGAAATCTTGTACTTATGTTTTCTGTGATCTCAGCCAGTGGAAAGAATCATGGATTCGAGGGTAGCCAATACTATACGTGACATCTGCGCATAGTCCACCACCACTTCTTTTTGTTGGTCTACTGTTTATATGTTTTATCATACGACAAGTTGCTTTCTCCTTTCACCTGGTCATGTAGATTGATGTCTACGATAGGACGTTTCATAATTCTGTGAGGACTGGAGACAGAATACGGCTCCTAGCAAAGGGAGAAGAAAAAAAGAAAGATTTTTTTTACTGCAGCTCAGTGTTTGACTCGAACGCCGGTTGAGCATCAAAAATATTCCCATCGTGCCAACTACGCTAATGAGCCAAAACGCTACAATACTGTTTACGTCGACAAATATCTTATAGACCTTTTCACAGTAAAAGAACAACCCAAAAAAAAAACACCAAAAGGGAAATTCAAAGAAAATCAAACACGCGAGCGTACATGCATACATACATACGTGCATACATACTGAAAAGAAAAAAAGAAAAAAGCAGATAAAGCAGAAAAATCAGAAAAATCACCAACGCGAAGGTCCTTCGCCAGCGTTGTCGTCGTAGGACGACAACGGCACACCGCGGCGTGTCACCGGCACTGGGCTTTTCTGCCCATGGTCGCTGCCAGTTGACTTGGCAGGCGACGCCTCCGCCGGCAACTTCGGCGTTTTCGGCAGCGCCACCATCTCCACGTCCGTCGGCTGCTTCTTCTTCTTTAGCAAGAAGATTTTCGAGACCGTGTCGGCCCAGGCCGCTGCCGCCTCCACGGCGTTGGTAAATGGGCTCGAGGCGGGGTCGCTCTTCTTCTTCTCCTTCTTCTTCCTCTCCTTCTTCCCTCTCCTCTTCTTCTTCCCTCTCTTCCTTCGTTGGCCGCGTCCGCTGGAGCCACCCAGCGAGGACGGTGGCCACACACATCAGACCACCGATGGCGACGTTGGTCCAGTTGATTGCGCTGGCGTCGCCAGTCGCAGGACAGGGAGGAGGACAGGAAATGGCGGGGCACGGAGGGATCTCCGGAAAAGGCGGGCAAGAGAGGGAGGGACACGGAGGGATGTCCAGGGGAGGCGGAGGCGGACAAGAAAGGGAGGGACATGGTGGGATGTCCAGGGAAGGAGGCGGGGCCGGGCAGGGAGATGGAGCCGGGCAGGGAGACGCTGCCGGGCACGAGACGTAAATGTTGGCGGGGGGGGGGCACGCTGCCGCCGCCGCCACCGCGACTGTCGTCGTCGCTGTCGCTGCCGCTGTCTTCGTCGTCGTCGTCGTCGCCGTTGTTAGCGACGTCGCCGTCGCCGTCGTCGTTGCCGTCGTCGTCACCGTCGTCGTCGCCGTCGCCAGCGACGTCATCGTCGCCGTCGCCATCGTCGCCGTCGCCATCGTCGGCGTCGTCGCCGTCATCGTCATCGTCGTCGTCGTCACCACGGTAAGCACCGTGGTGAAAGTCACCGGAAGCCCGAACCACATGGTGCTGGTGCTGGTGCCGGTGCTGGCGTCGTTGTTGTTGTTGGTGTTGTTGTTGTTGCAGTTGCTGCTGCTTCTCCTGCTTCTTCTGCTCAGGTCAGTAGTTAGTGTGCGTTGCAGGAGAAGAAATCATATGAATAGATGAAAGACGACGAGATTCGATCTTATTATGGAATTTCTGCAAAGACGTGCTTTCCTAACGGGACTACAGTACGGTCTCTATGCTCCTTCCATTTTTCTGTATTTTTGTTGGGGTTCCTCCTTTTATCGTTGCCTTTTATCTTTTTATTTGAATGAAGCATTGAGAGCCAAATTTCATGATATTGAAGGTCAGATATGTGAGACGAAAACAGATAAAGATTGAAAAGCCAATTCCGACACGGCCTATATACGTGTATGAATCTACAGCCACTATTTGTTTGAATTCTATCGTCCATGTTCTGCAAAGATGAGGAAACGAAGCATGAATCAAAGTTGGATATCCCCTTTTCTTGTAGCGGCTTCCTAAACGAGCACGATATATCGGTGCTTTCCTCGGCACCATTTGATTCTATTGTCTTCTCTTGACTTCGAAGTGACCCCCATGCAGTATTTTGCTCACCCCAACAAGAAATTCGGCATGACGTCGGCCGCGACAGCATAATCCATCTTTCGTGCCACGAAGACAGCGCCGCTCGTGAAGGACGCCTCCCGCCCAGAATGCGTGCAATACATAACCAAAAACCGCGAGACAATCTCCACGACCGATCGTAACTCTTTAGAAAATGGGCCAGCTACAGGCTTCTGCAATGTGCCATGCTTCCTCTTCTGCCTTTGGCTATTCGAGCTTACTTGAAAGGCATGTTGGCGCAGAAATTTAGATACCGGGAAACGAGATTTTTGCCTACTAAGCTAGATATGCTGATCGCGCCAGGACGCCAGCCACGCCCGCAAGCATGTTTGGCCAACCATATGATCGTAAGGGGCTGGTGCCGGCGTACTTGAATGAAATGGATAGATCAGATGCCTACTCAATACAATAAATGCAATAAGGAATCAAGATGACAAATAGATGAACTCAACCCATCAAGACACCCCCCTAACACATTGGCCCTTTGATTTAACATACCAATTTTGGTCTAACACGAACCGTGTAGTTCCTGGAAAAAGCCCTTACTTCTTGGGCTGGGATTTCATAGATTGGGCCTTGATAAAATGCCATCATCATGCGATCAGACGTTTACATGGGGCCAGAATTGCTTTGTCCCAGAGAACGTAAGCCGCGACTGCGTCTCTCAGCCCGTGAAATAGGATCCCCACTTGTCTGAAGGGGCATGGGACACTCTGTACAGAATTACGTGAGCTGCGATGTATGTTACCTTTAACGTTTCTGACAAACGCAACAATTTCCTCACTTCGAACTCGCCTTGCATTGTCGTGATGATCCAACAGGTGGGGTACACCGGTCTCGCATTGTCAGATATGGTGGAAAGCGAAACATGACCAGTACGTACCTGATTGCCTACCTCCGAAGTGTCTCGATAGAGCTCTAAGCTTCGACCAAAAAGATGGTTTTCTGCCAGCGTCACTTTCCCCTGCAAATCCTTCAGGGTACGCGAAAATGCCGTCTTCTTCATCTTCCTCTTGATATTGGTCCTGACCGTAAGTAAGGTGATTTCACCTCTGGTGGCGTACCGAGCCTCCCGTTGCCAGCAAGATATTCCACAAAAAAGTGACAGGTTTTGTAAGAAGGCAACACTAAATACAAAAAGAAAAGTATTATGGCGCTGTAGAGCCTTTGCTTTCATGGTGGTTCTGCTCCGTATACAACTGTCCTTCATTTTGCTCCATGGCTAAAACACGCAGCTGGGGGATAAGGGCGAGAAACAAGAGCACACGCAAAATACAAGTAAACTAGTTTTATGTCTCCTAGAAGCACGGCTACAAATCGAAAGTCTGATATCCAATTAACCCAAACTTTGGTTCACTAACTATGCAACCAAAAGGACGGGCCACCACAAATGGAAGTGCCATGGAGATGATAACCAAAGAGGAAAGGCCAAGAACACGACCCAAAATGAAAGCTACCAGGTATAGATATGATCGCGCTGAAGGAGCAGTGGCAGTGGCTTATCCAATGAAACACTGCCATGGATCAGAATGTGTGGCGATATCTACGTGCCCATTTTTGTTTACGCGGGAGCGGAGTCATATCACCGCCTACAAAGATTTTGCCGGTAGTGAGTCACGCGGCAATGCACAGTCTCTGGTCCCTGCAACTTCCGCCAGTGCAAACTATCAACTTATTATTCCTAACGCATAAGCAATTATCGCCAATTGCAATGTCGGCCGCAGAGCCGGCCATAGTATCTTTAGAGGGTGTCGACCCGGAGCGCTTTGCCATCTTCCAGCAGACGCTGACAAAGGTGCTCTCTTTGCCCCAGACCGAGCTAACGTATGCACAAATCATCGATGGGCTGCCACTCAAGGACGTTTATTTGCAGTCGCATTGGCGTGCAGAACCGCCTGTGTCAGAGCACATTTTGCTATGTCCTGGCGTCGTAGATCGCGTCCAGGCGTATCGCAACGAGCTAGACTTTAAGATGTTGTCATTCCAAGCTCATGTGAGCTCTTCCCTTTCTTGAACATACACGAAACATCTGCTGCGCGTGATAGACCGTCGAGGCGTACGAAAAATGCACGCTGGGCACAGTTACCTTCCACCTGCGGCTTGTCGAGCTGGCTGTCACTGCCTGCCACCACATTGCTGTGCTCCTCTTTTGTGCAGACGATGGCGTCCACAGCAAGTCCGCACAGGTGGCCCAGCTACTTGCTTACAGGCACGGCGAGCAAAACCGCCGTCAACCGTTTCACATGCCCTGTATCCGCCCACAGAGGCACAGTTCCGCGCCCTTGTGGCCTTTCTGTCCTCGCCGCAGCCAGAGCCAGAGCTGCAGTCGGGGACCCGCGCGTGCCCGCTGCCTATCTTGGGCTCCGAGGAAAACCGCTGGCGCTGGGATGCAAACATTGCCTACCGCGACTATCACATCTACCGCGACCGACACGAGCGCCGGGTGTCAAAGACCTACGTGCCCAGGCGGAGGCTGCGCCATGAGGACTACCCAGAGCTCGAACTAATCTCTGTCAGGGTTGAGCGGCAGCTAGCGCTGGACTGCGGGCTGCCCGTCGATGACGAGGCTTTGCGCCAGGCGTAGGAGAATTGAAAAAGATCACACCAACGTCTCCATTCTGGCGCCGCGACCAGGTGGTGCAACTCGAGCGCAAGGCGACTTGGAGGCCTCCCTATTTTGTTTAACCTATAAAGTTACAGCGGGTTGTTGGTTTTGTGACAATGACTAGTCGGACGAGCTGACGGGAAAGTCGAGTGGCGATTTGTATCTTTGATGAGTCGTGTCTGTGGTAGTTGCTGGAAGTAAGTGAACTAGATAGCCATTTTATATTCACGCAATCACTGTATATTTTTCTTCCTTATATATATCCTCTCATTTACCGACCCTCTCTTCTAATCCTCTTCTACAAATCCTCTTCTACTGTTCCTCGTTTACTGATTTTCATTTACTGATTTGCTTTTACTGATCTCTCGTCTGCTGATCGTCCTCGCCGATCTTCTTCTCTATCCCTTACTAATCATCCTACTAATCCTCTATTAGAGGTCCTGCCTTCTACCTGCCCTGCAAATTCACGTCACATCTCCCAGATCTACTTATCCTCTTCTTCTTCATCCCTCTGTCATCTCAACCGGACCCAGAGCCCTCCAACAAGCATGGCACCGCGCAGGGAAACGAAAAGTGACGAGACTGATGCTTCGGGTACTACCGCGACCTCGGGAAGTACTAACGCAACGTCAGTCAGTGGTGGGATTGAAGCATACAAGGATGAGATCCTGCCGCTTTTGGAGCCGCCTTCAGAGGAGGAGGCAGTCGGGTTCTACCATGGGCTAATTTCGGAGCCTCGACTGGTGGGCCGCGCATCTTCTGGTGTTGAGATATGGGAGGACCACGAGCATCTGGCAGCCCGCTTGGCGCCAGACCCGTACACAATTCGCCCGCGGAAGGAGCTATCATCCATCGGAAACCATCCGATCCGCCAGTGTTGGGGAGCTGTTCAGCCCCAAATTCTCCAGGCGATCTCTGGCCTTCCCTGGACGTCCATTGACGTCTTCAGGATCGGGTTTGAGGGTTCTCCACGCACCGAGAAGCCGGTGGTGGTCTGGGTGGGTGTCGAAAACGGAGACATGCCATGGCACATGGTGGCTAAAGCGCTGCGCGACTGCCGCAAAGTACTGGACAGTCAAGCCCTGACAGATGTCGACTGTCAGGTCCGGGTCTCCACGGTGAGGTCTTTGGCCGGGTTGCCGCTGTTGTCGCCCTACGGAGACAAACGTCCCGAGGGGGCCATTTGTGTGAATGCGCAGCCCTTTTCGACAGCTATAGGGCAGTCCATCTTCCCGTTTGCAAGCCTTGGGCTGCAAGGCACGCTAGGCGTGTACATCGGTCCTGATAAGGTCGCAAATGGCCCAGTCTGGGCTCTTACATGCCGCCATGTAGCCCTGCCGAGCAGGATCAATTTGGCAAACCAACCGTATCATCGAAAAAACGTGAGCCAGCCGCCCTTGAAGATAGGGTTACCAGCAGAGGCAACGATGCGCCGCTCCATGGCCGAGATCCAAGATTTGAGGTCTGTGTTGGTTGAGGATGCGAGAAACGACGACGACGCCGGCATCCGACGGGAACTGGAGAGCTTGAACAGGCTTCATCAAGTTATGAAGTCATTTGAGACTCTGCAGAACAGAGAAATCGGAAGCGTGTTCTACTCCCCGCCTATTGGGCTAGGCCAGTGCCCAGGCCCGGGCCAGAGCGAACACACTCGCCCATGGACGCGGGACTGGAGTCTTGTGGAATTGGTGAAGAACAAGTTTCCCAATGGCATCCGCCCCATAAACATGGTGGACCTTCGCACCACGACGATGAAACGGCCAGAAGTAACCCGTCTGCTGAATCCACATGTGCGAAACACACACAAGTTCACCTTCCCAGCCAATGGGCTTCTTCGCTTGTCGGGCATCATCCCTCTCAAAGAGATGTACAGCCCGGTCACGCTCGACGCCGCTGGTGAGGAGTGCTTCATCGTCGGGAAGCGCGGCGCCACCACGGGCCTGACATGGGGCAGCCCTTCGGAGCTCGAATCCACGGTGTGCAAGTGCCTCCCAGACGGGGGAGAGTTCGTGTCTTACGAGTGGGCTGTTCATGGCTCGCTCCAGGGCCGCAGCGTCGCGTTTTCAAAGCCGGGCGACTCGGGTGCGGCGGTGTTCGGTATCGACGGACGGCTTGGTGGTTTGCTTACTAGAGGTACAGGAAACGGCCGGGCGTTCAAAGTCGACATCTCCTATGTGACGCCTGTCGAGCCATTGTTCATGGACATTGAGAAGGAGTTAGGGTGCGCCATCAAGTTGCTCTAAGTCATCAAGGGCTGAACGGCGGAAATGGTGGGAAGAGGAAGAGAATACGAGGATAGAGAGAGATACCCGTGGGATAGTCTTTATTGCGCGTTTTGAAAGTTGCCGTCAACTGGTCTACGTAAGTAGAAAGTGCTCTTGCTTGCCAAGCGAAGATAATCACTTCTTCGCGGCCGTGGGGCAATCTGAGAATGGAATACACATACAAGGTTCTGATCGAACCTTTTTTTGCTTTCGGATATATTGACCCCGTGCCTAGAACAGACTGCCTTGCTGATAATATGCCCCACTGCTTGCCGAAGTAAGCCGGTCCTGTCCCGGCCACAGTGCACCCATTTGTAGCCAGCATCCTCAGAGGAAGTAGTCGGGGGTTCCTGCTACAGTCAGCGTGGAGATTTGCCGGGGTGGCAGAGGTGGCACTGACGCTTTGGCTGCATGAATAAGCTAACCGTGGGAGACGGGTCAAGCTGGAGGCTGCGAGCGTGTCAGTGACGAAAGAGTCTGGGAGAAGGAAGGAGACAGCGCACAGCGCAAGTCTAGGTGTCCGTTGATCTCCATGATGGCGGCCTGGTTGCCGCAGCGGTAGCAGTAGTCTGGAGCTGTGATCAGGGCATGAGCGTCCCAGAGGGTGTCGGAAGAGAGACGGACAGGACAGGGAGACAGGACGCACCGGAAAAGATGGTGACGACACTGCGGTCGTGGGTCCACTCGAAGCCGGTCATGACCATCTGGTGGGCGCGGGCGATGAAACCGAGGCCGTTGTGGTGATTGAAGGCGGCGGAGATGTCGGGGCCAAAGAGGTATCCGGCGCCGCGTGCGGACATGCCCCAACCGGGACGCTCGTCGGGGTCGGACCAGAGCAGGTCGCACATGGGGCCCTCGTGGGGGATCTCTTGGCGGCGGTCGAGGGCGCGGACGTGGTCGAGCGAGTCGATGCTGGGCGAGAGGCCGCCGTGCAGGCAGAAGACGTGGCCGTCGACGAGGGCCGTCAGCGGCAGGTAGTCAAACAGGTCGATCAAACAGGCCCAGGCGCGCGGACTGCCGTACTTGCGCAGGGACTTGTCGTAGAAGCCGTAGGCCTGCGTGATCTGGCGCGACTCGTGGTTGCCGCGCAGGATGGTGATGCGGGCCGGGAAGCGCACCTTGAGGGCGAGCAGCGGACTGGCCGTCCGGAGTGGTAGCCACGGTCGACGTAATCGCCTGAACAGGGGGAGAAGACGCGACGAGGGCAGCGCAGACCGGGGAGGGAAAGGACAGACGCGGAGGGCTGGTTAGAACACGGGACGAACCCACAAACGCTCTCTCTCTCTCTCACCCACCCATGAACAGATAGTTGGTGTCCGGACACGGCCCGCCCATGCGGAAGAGCTCTGCCAGGTCGTGGAACTGGCCGTGGATGTCGCCGCAGACCGTCATGGGGCTCGCCACCGGCTGCACGTTGGGCTCGCACGCCAACACGGGTCGTGCCTGTAGGGCAGAGAGTAGTGTCATAAGCCATCTCGTCTGGTATCCCGTCCGCCATCACCACGAGCGAACCCTCTCGCACAGCCGCTCGACGTCGGCCTCGGCGAGCGGCCGGCAGCTCCGGAGCGTCTCTATCCAGCCGTCGAGATCGGACACGGCCGCGGGCGGGTAGGCCGGCGGCAACATGGGGGCGGACACGGCCGTCTGAACAGGCGGGCATCGTGGTGATCATTGCTGGACTCGTCGCGGACATGGGTAGACTCCCACACGTGATGCTCGTCGAGATCCATGCGTTTCGATGATCGAGATGTGCCGTGCAGATGGGAAATGAGAGGGAGGCTTGGTTTGACGATGCAAAACAAGAGGGCAGAAAAAAAAAGGCCATTTTCCAGCGGCTGCATCGACGTTTATGCAGGGAGCAAAGCCCGACAGCCCAGTGCACGACAGGCCCAAATTGAAGGGCCGACTATGTTGTAGCTCATTTGCTTTGGTGGCCGCGCTGGCTGGTGCGTCACGTTATTTGCGTCGGATTCGTACGTCTTGTGGGAAGCCGCGACCTGGTCGAATGGCCTTCACGCGATGCGTGAGATCATGGAGATGAGCCTGAAACGGCAGTCGGGAGTCCTATCGTAAGGCAGGAATGGCAGTCACGGCCGCCAGCTTTGGGGTGGGTTGGGTCTCCACATGGGTCAGAATTCTACAAGCTTCCAAGGCCGCTCCTCCAGGCAGCTCCAGGCAGCTCCAGGCAGCGCCTACACGGCCTGATCTCGATCCCCTCTCTTCCCTCGATCTCCCCGTCCTGCTGCCAGCTTTCAGCTGCCACCCGACGCGGCTGCGCACCAACGGCAAGGATGGACCGTTCGCGCATCCCGACAGCTCGGCCTCGTGGCCGTGCCAGAGCGAGCTATTTGCACAAGACAGCGACGGCGCCCGATAGTGCAAGCCTTGGGGGGGAGACAATGGGGAGCGCTATCCGTACGAGCACAAGCCGCCTGGTCCCCCCGGTCCCCTGTTCACAAGGGCCGCAGGGCCTGCTGCTGCTCTTTGCGCCGATCGGTATCAGATTGCTAAAGATTTTCCAGCTCCTTCTCCTCGTCGCGCCTAGGCCGGTTCAGGCCTGGTCTGCCACGTATTAATTTCCGGACCAAGCTGCCTGCAGCTGTCTGCAACGAGCTGCAGGCAGCTCCAGACTTGTGCATGGTGCTATTCGCTCGCGACGAGTAGGCAACGGCGAACAGAAGACGGAGTCTTTCGAATACTACTATGCAGCACATGTGTGTGTGTCCGAGCGCCTGTACTGACTGACCAGGTTGCGTGGTCCGGCGCAGATGTGCTGTCCCCTGGATCCCAGTCTTCCCGGTCGTCGTCGTGCCAGCAGGGATAGGGGGTCCTGGGGGGGCACGCCAGAACTCCCGCCGATGACCCTTTGTCTTCTCTTGAGACGGGGTAGGCTAGACAGGCCCTCGGTTTGGGGGGGAAGGGGGGGGGCGTTTTTGAAAATTTTCGCTCTTTTCTTTTTTTGCTTGTTTCAACTCGCCCTCTGCCCGTTTCTGTCTCGCCCCTTGGCTTCTCTTCCCCCGCGAGACAGAGACGAGGCCGAAAGAAGCAGACCTGGCAGGCGGTCTGGCCTAGGGCTGAATGGGCTGTGCCGCTCTTGTGCTGTGCCGTGTCTTCGTTTGGCTCTATTTCCCCCCCCCCCCAAAGCACCTGTAACGTCGCATTCTGTCTGGTCTCCGGCAACCGAAGCATGTCCGTCACAGTGCAGGTGGAAACATGGACCCGGGAGGTGGGTGGGACAGCCGTGTCGGCAGCGGGTTGTGCGCTGCTTGATGAATGTCTCGCTTAAGTAGCCAAATACGCGTGTCTGGGGTCCTCTCTCCTGTCTGACCTTCTCCATCTCTCTCCCTTTCTGCCTCCTACCCGTCCTGCATCTGCCGTTCGCGGCTGTGCAATCTCTCTGCCTCTCTCTCTTCTACGCATCTGACGAGTCGACAGTATGGAGAGGAAGTGAGTGTGCCTATCTTCCCTGTGCCTTTCTCTCTGCATGCTGCCCTGCCCACTGCTCTGCTAACCCCCCCCCCCCCCCCCAAGTCCCATCACCACCAGCTGCCTCGCTGTCAGCAGCGCCGTCGCCCGCACCGCATCCGCCCTCCACCGCTTCGTGCGCCTCGTGCGCGAGTCCCGCGTCGACGTCATCGCCCTGTCGGCCGAGCTGCACGCTCTCGGCGGTGTGTTGGAGCTGCTTGAGGATGCCGCTGACGATGTCGATGCGTCGTCGTCGCTGCCCCGTGACATTGCGCAGCAGACGCCGGCCGTCGTCACCGCCTGCGGCCTCCTCGTGCACTCGCTCGAGCAGCTCTTTGTGGACGACAGCAAGACCCAGCCCCCACCCGACGGCCCTCCCTCTCATCCTCATCCTCACGACCCCCCCTCCTCGCTCGACGCCGACAGCCGGGCCCGATGGACGGCCATGCGGAAGCAGGCGGCCGAGCTGCGGCCGGGCCTGGAAGTGTACCGTCTGGCGTTGGGCCTGGCCCTCGATCTCGTTGCCCTGTGAGTCGCCCTTCTCCGCTCGCTCCTCCCTCTGCCTACGCTCCCCCCCCCCCTGACCGTCCAGAACATCTCAGACACCCGACGCCGCCTCGCCGCCGCCACACGCCGAGATCGCGCTCATCCTCGCCGAGATCAGCCATCTGCGGCTGCGCGTCGGCTCGGCCGCCTGCGTCGACAGCGATGCCGCCTTTGCCCTGCAAAACTACCTCCACGTGCTGCAGCGCCACGCCTCGGCCTCGCTCTACGGCCAGGGCCAGGACCAGGAGGCCGTCTACCCGCACGACGTCTTTGTCAAAGCTGCCCCGGCCAGCCGCCAGAGCAGCCGACGACGACCCGCCACAGCTGCCACGCCGACCACCATCCCGTTCAACGCCGCAGTCGCACCCCCGGCCAGATCGAGATCGAGACCAACACCCGTCATCACTCCTGCCGTGCAGAGCCCCGACAGCGCCGTCGATATGTGTTCTGGTCCAGCGCTGCCGCCGATGCTGCACAAGTCCAGATCCGCTCCGCCCGAATCGCCCAAGCGCCACCCCCGGTCCCAGCTGCCGGCGGCCTGGCTGGACGTGGAGAACAGCCCGGACGACGACACGGATGTCGACGACCCCGTTCCCATTCCCGTCGTCAGTCCCATGGCCGCCACCTTTGGCACGGTCAGCGCCACGGCCAACGCAACCACCACGACCACAACCAGCTCCACAACCACGACCTCCACCCCCCACCTCCGCCTCGACCTGCCCATCCAAGAGCTCGACCAGCTGCTCGAAGAGTTCCGCGACCGCGTGCCCAGCCAGCCGCCCACACCACCGCCACGCTCCGCTGACCGGCCGCAAGGACCGTCTCTGCTTAGTCAGCAAAGACCGCAAACGGCCAATCCATATGTGCGGCAGCACCGCCACTACCGCAGCGTCAGCAGCGCAGGCACGGACGAGACGGACACGGCGCCGCCGCCGATTGCACGGACCCGCGGCCGGGTGCCGCCGCCGAGAGTGGAAGTGCACCTGGCGCGGCCTCTATCGGGGGACAGCAGCAGCGGCGACAGCATGGCCAGCAGCTTTGGTCGTGTGGCCGGCAGACCAAGCGGCAGGAGCAGGGGCGGTGGTAGTGGTAGTGGTAGTGGTAGTAGCAGTGGCAGCGGCAGTGGTGGCAGCCGTGATCAGAACCGGCCGGCGCCAGAGTTCAGCATGCCGGACGCGGCGGTCATCGACAGCCGAGCGCCATCGGTTGATAACAGCGTGGCCTACAGCGTGACCGACAGCAAACTGAGCACACGCAACACGTTGCCCAGAAGCAGTCACGGGGGCGTTGGGGTGCGCGAGGGTCGCAGCGGTGGCAACCGATTCAGCCGGCTCTTCTTCCGCAAGCGGGCCAACAGCGGATCGGCCATTTCATCGCCGACGACGCCGACGACGCCGCGGACGCCGACGACGCCGACGGGGCTGCTGACGCTGATGATGCCGACGATCCCGGCGCGGGAGGTGGTCAGCCCGATCAGCCCGATCAGCCCGATCAGCCCGGGCAAGCTAGCACCGTCGTCGACGGTCGGGTCGCGCAGCAGCAGCCGGCTGTCGGCGTCGCTGCAGCTGATGGTGCCGTGGGCGAGGCGGAACACGGCGGACGAGGACGAGGACGAGGACGAGGACGAGTACGCAGACGGGCCGCCGGCATCGGCAGGCGTGGGAGCGGCGGCGGCGGCGGCGGCAGCAGCGGCCATGGGCCTGACGGACGCGGCGGACGGGGTATTTGGCGTGTCGCTGCGCAAGAGCATCCAGGTGGCGGGGACGGCGGCGCGGACACGGCACGCGGGCAGCCGAGGGGCGACGGTGCGGCAGTTCCCGGTGTGCATGATGACGTGCTACCGGTTTCTGGTGGACCAGGGCGGCGTGGAGACGGTGGACATTTTCGGCAACCACGGCAACAGCACCAGCAGCACGGGGGCGGTGCGGCGGCTGCGGACGGCGTTTGCGGCGCCGCCAGACTACGGGGCCAGCCTGGACCTGGCGGCGGGCGGGTACAGCGCGCACGACGCGGCGGCGCTGATGCTGCACTACCTGGAGCGGCTGCGGCGGCCGCTGGTGACGGAGGCGGTGGTGCGGCGGTGGGTGACGCTGTCGCGGCAGGCGACGCAGGCGGGCGGCGGCGGGGACGGGCGGCAGGCGCGGCTGGACGAGGGCATCGACTTCTGGGCGGAGGCGCTGGAGGGCGTCGGCGGCGGCAGCCGCGAGGCGACGCAGGCGGCGCGCAACCTGGTCAAGCTGCTGCTCAACCTCTGGGGCGACGTGGCGGACGCGGCCGACCGCAACGACATGACGGCCGAGCGGCTGGCCGGCTGCGTGCTGCGGCCGCTCGTGCACGCCCGGCTGGCCGACAGCCGCCACCGCACCGACTACGTGCTGGCCCTGGCCTTTGTCATCCGCCGGCGGTCCGAGTACGCGCAGCTGCTGCACGGCAGCGGGCGCAAGAGCCATGCCGCGTTTGTGGCGTAGGAGCCCGGGTGGACACTTTGCATTTTCACGCGTAACGCCCTGCGACGATTCCTGATACCACTGCCTGTCTGTTTGTTACTGTCCGTGTGGACCAATACTATGAGTCTTTGCGTCGAGGGTCCGGGAGATGCCATGGCAGTAGCTGGGACGGCCATGACTGGTGGCAGCTGCGAACAGCTGTAACTGGCGACAGCTGCGAACGGCTGTCAGCGACTGCCAACGATTGTCGCTGTCAACTGTCGCCCACCCGCCGGATGTGCACCGTCCCAATGTA
This sequence comes from Grosmannia serpens, assembly GCA_029299595.1. Classification (NCBI taxonomy): domain Eukaryota; kingdom Fungi; phylum Ascomycota; class Sordariomycetes; order Ophiostomatales; family Ophiostomataceae; genus Grosmannia; species Grosmannia serpens. The sequence goes on from JANSMH010000234.1 coordinate 19,225, forward strand.
CGGCACCGACAGCACCTGTTCTGTCCCGTCGTCCGCCACGCTGCCGTCGCCGCGGCCCAGCGTGCCCTCCTCGGCCCAGACGTCGTAGCGGGGACGGCATTGTCGACGGCGCGCCGCTGCCGCCCAGTCGCTGGCGGCACGTGACGCGGAGGGTGTTGCGTGTGATGTGTGTGTTGTGTGTATTGTGTGTGTAGTGTGTGTTGTGTGTGTGGTGTGTGTTGTGTGTGTTGCGAGTGTTGCGAGTGTTGTCTCTGCTGCCTCTGCTGCCTCTGCCTCTGCTGCCTCTGCCTCTGCTTCTGTGGCCGCTTCCGCCGCCGCCGCGTCGGCCTCGACCACCAGCAGCCGACGCAGCAGCGGGACGCCGTCTGCGTGTGGCGGCGCGGCCAGGTGGTCGACGGCGGCAGTGACGGCGGCGACGTCGGCGAGGCGCCGGTGCTGCACGACGCTGGCGCGGCCGCGGCCGTGGCCGTCGAGGTGGGCCAGCAGGAGGGCGGCGCAGGCGACGGCGGCGTCGCGGTCGAGGGGGGTGGCCGTGGCCGGCCGGCCGGCCCAGAAGGCGGAGCAGCGGAGCAGCACCTCGCGGGCGGCGCTGGTGGCGCTCTGCTTGCTGTAGGTGGTGTCAAAGGCGACGGTCGAGGTGGTGTGGGAGTCGAGGGTGTCTGTGTCCGCCGTCTCTGCCCTCTGCCGCCTCTCCGTCACATACGGCAGATGCAGCAGCACCAGCAGGGCATAGTGCCGGGCCTGGCCGCGGAGACGGGCGACGGCGTCGGCGCGCTGTGTCGCCGTCGTCGTCGTCGTCGTCGCCCGCAGGTCCGGCACCGCCCACCAGCGCCCCGGCAGCGCCCCGGCCGCCTGCTGAAAGGCATAGTCAATGTCGCGCGTCTCCCAGGCGTCGTCGTAGTAGACCTGCTGGCCGCGGCGGCAGCGCGCGCCCGGCCGGTCGAGCCGCTCGTTGCGCGCGGCGATGCGCGCCATGATGGCCGTGTGGCGACGCTCGAGAGTGGTGGTGATGGTGGTGGTGGTCGTCGTCGTCGTCGTTGTCGTCGTGTTTGGCTCTGTCACCCCGTCGGCCACCCCGTCTCCCCCCCCATCCATCGGCTGCAGACAGGCCGCCAGCTGCATCAGCTCGCGTGCCATCAGCGCCGGACTGCTGGTGGTCGCCTGGACATCGGCCGTCCGCGGCTGCTGCATCGCCTCGTCCAGCAGGCCGTCCGTCGTCTGTTGCAAACAGCTGTCTGTCGCCTCCGATCCTCCACTCTCCTCCTCTGTCGCCTCCGATCCTCCCGTCTCCTCTATCCCTCCCATCCCTCCCACCCCCGCCATCCGTTGCCGGATCAGCTCGTCCACCAGCGCCTCCACCTGGCTGATCCGCTCGCCCACCTGGCTGTACTGTCGAGACTCGTCGCCATCACGCACGTCTGTCGTCGCCGGCGATACCGTCCGTGTCGCTGCCGCTGTCGACGGCGCCTGTCCCACGCACTGCGCGCCGTGGCGCTGGCACGAGACGCACATGCTCCTGCTTCTGCTGCTGCTGCTGTTGCTGCTGCTTCTGCCACCGCCGTCAAAGTGGCATCGCACCTTGCGCCGCTTGCATTCGGTGCAGCTAAAGGTGCCCTTGCGCAGCCTGCGCCGCTTCGCCCGCGCCGTCCGGCCGTCGTCCGCGTCCGACTGTGCGCCGCTGCTGCTGTGCGTGTCGGCGTCGGGCGTGTCGGCCGTCTTGGGCGCCGTCACCGTCTCCGTCAACCACTCGCCGGCCCGTCGTCGCCGCATTTGCTGGCCGCGAAGCCAACCCCCTCCCGCGAGATCGGTGCTAGCGCTTCGCTTCTCTGCTAGAGCGCGTGCTCTCCTGGCCGCGGATGGGCATCGTCGATACGCGCTGCCACTGCCCAGGAAACATGCGGTTAGTACGACGCAGCATGCAGCCCGTTTGCGCTGGCAGGCCGTTTGCTGCTCAAAATCCAGTGACTGCAACAGCTGTAGTCACTTAACTCCACCGTTAAGTCCGCGTCGGCGGCCCCACATTCTTTTGCCGAGTCGGCTTGCGCCTCACACATCCATGGCTTGACCACAGGCACATGCATGTTCTGGACTCTGACTCCGAGGACTACGAGCAGTTCAGTCCCAGCCCTTGGATGTGCTTTCTGACCTACATGTATGGCGTACAAAATAGACCAGACTACCTAGAATAGCTTCTCAATGGCACGCGTCCAGTGGTTTCTGACGTATTCCCAACCTGTTGTACCTATAATAGTCTCAAGATAGATCCCAAGTCTTGCCATGCATAGCAACTTCTGAGTGCGCTGTCCTTAGACTTCACCGGTCCACTTTATAAGGTTAGTAGGTCATCGTGGTCTTTCATGCTGCAAGTGTCTTTAGTGCTTTCTGGATTATTGAGCTAGGCCTTCTTGACAGATGTGGAAATAGCCCAAAGTCCCAATTCCAGTAGGCACCGGTTGTGACAACACTGGTTCGGTTACTTCCAGTAGCAGTAAGCCGATTCTGGCTGCATTTATGATCAGCAGCTTGGAACCCCTTGTCGAAAGAGACTTCAAATGCGGTAGAATAGCATACTCTCTCAAAATCATTGTACAGTTTGTATTAGTACTGTTTTGTCTACCTCTGTTAATTCGTTTTGCAAATCCTTGTCCCTACGAAGGTCCCTACTAAAAGAAGGGGCGCACCACCTTTTTACAACAACTTAACGCTACGCCTCCCTATTATTCCGCTTAGACCGTTCTTTTAGTAGCGACCTCCGAATCTCGTCCGATTCCGGGCTACTTGTCACCCCACTAGGTCACTAAAATCTCTTGTAGTATAGTGGTCAGTGTACCGGCTTGTCACGCCCGAGACCCCAAGTAGTATGTTCCCTTAGGTAAGAGCCACGACCGCATCCCGGGGAGCGTGTTGTTTTAGAAGAGAGGAGGCAAGTGTGTAGAAGGCTGCGACTACAGCCAACAGCGATGTTACGTGACGCAATTGTATCTTGTAGGCAGGGTGGAAAGCAGAGGGCAGGGCAGGGCAGGTGATGGAAATGGAATAAACGTATAATAATAAGAGGTGTTTGTATTGTAGTCTTTTGTATCAGCCCTTGTTAAGGATGTAGAAGATAGAGATGCAAGATGGCTAAAGCGAAACGAGAGTAGGCAAACTTTGAGTGGAAACGGCCAGATATATGATGAGCAGTTCCCTTTTTTTTGTGTCGACGCGAGGCGACAAATTTCATAAGGCTGGACGGTCGTGGTAAAGCTGAGACGGTTGGGCTGCTGATATTTAAACATGATGCATATTCAGAGCCATAAGATAGCATATTGTTTCCACTGTCAGTCGTCTATGCTCTGCATTTATTTCTCTCCCTGCCAACGCCCTACCCTCCCTCTTTTCCATCGTGCATGCCAAAGCCGCTTGTTTATAACATTAAGACGCTACTAAGGCGTGGAAAAGTAGTCCCTTTTTCCCTTCCTCGCTCACACTAAATCGTTTTCTGCATAGCTGGTAGAGCTTGTCGATCGCAATAGTACCGTTTCGTCCATTCCGCGTGGTGGGCGGGCAGTGTCGTGGGGAGCATTAAGTCCATCCTGTAGCGAAGCAAGTGTTAAAAGAAAATGGGCAAAGGCGGCCAGTGCTGCTGAAGTGTCAACAGGACGGTGGACAGGGTGCATATTATTGGGTTCGGCCCCTGAAAGTACGGGGGTGCGGAGTAATTAGCCAACATTTAGTAGCGAGTTTATTTGAGCGCAATGAGAAGCAAAAATGGATGCTTGGGGATATAGAATTTACCGTATGCCTCTTGGTCCCGCCTACACCGACGCCTCATAGATTCGAAGCAGGTCCATATAGCTAGGAAGGTCGGTGGAAGTGTGATAAGTAGGCCAACAATGGCTATGTACGATTCTGTGGACAGAGCCATCGGTTGTGCAGTTTGTCCGTCTCACAAATAACAGCAGAGCAAAAAGATTACAGGCACCAAAACAGGGGAAGTCTGGATGATCTTTTATACTTTTGTTAATAACTAGAAGACATCATTTATACATAGTATAATAGCAACTTAAAAGTCTGGCCGGGTCATTACGCCTTTACGCAAGTTGCTGTCGCCCCGCCTCGACATGTGGCGAAGCGGAATGAGGCAGAGCGCTCGACCACGCGCCGCTTGACCCGCAGCTGCTGGCCGTTGTCCACTCAGCGTGGTCGTAGGAACGGCTTGGTTACTTCTACTATGTAGTGAGTTTGGTTGCATCGATAATTAGCAGCTAGGAATCCCTTGTTGAAAGAAACTTCAAAATGCTGTAGAACAGCTTATCCTCTTAAAAGCATTACACAATCTGTGTCGGCAACACTTTGTCTTCGTCTGCCACCCCCCCCAATTTCATTTCGTAACTGCAGTCTCTATGTTTCCTAATTCCGGGCTGCTTGTCACTCTAACAGGTCACTGAAGTCTCTTGTAGTATAGTGGTCAGTATACGGGCTTGTCACGCCCGGGACCCGGGTTCAATTCCCGGCGAGAGAGCTCATCCAAACTTGATTTTTTGCCCAGAGCCAAACTAACTCCAATATCTTTTTGTAATTCAAAGATACATAAATCATGCTATGTACTGTTACTTTAAAATACACTCTGCACTCCTGTAAATCAACCGCCGCCCTCCATTTGCGCCGTTACTTGTTCCATAACCAAACATGCCCACGGCTCCCATCCACCCCACTCAATGCGCACCCCACTCAATGCGTCGTCTTGTTGTCGCCCACGCCGGGATAAGCATGTCCAGGCTCCTCATATGCAGGTGGCAGATCGTCTGCGGTGCTGTTTTCTGCTCCGGAAACGTGTTCTGGCGCTATCGGCCCCGTCCTCGGCATAAAGACTGTTGCCGGAGCCGCATTCGCCCATGTCTCCGGGCCCTGTGCTTGTGTCGGCCACTTTGGATATGCTTGCGTTGGTGATTGCGGTTGTGCTTGTGGCTGTGCTTGTCCTTGCCCCGATGCTGCCTGTGCATGTGCCTGCGCCGGGAAAGCTGCTGCAGCACGGCCCTCGGCGCCCCGAATGGCGTCCATCAGCACGCCGGCAGACTTCACCCAGCCGCCGGGCGGGACCTCGCCACGGAGGATCCGGGTTGCCGAGATGCGCGCGCCGTAAAAAGCAGCGTTGGCCTGACTCCGCTCGGTGATTACGGTGCCGTCGACCTGCACTCCGGCATATATGCCGCGCGACTTGATGTATGAGTAGACTGCGTGCGACGCCGCGCGGCGCAGTTTCGACGGCTTCTTGCTCGGGCTGCCGCCGGAAGAATCTGGAGAGTTTGTCGGCTGCAAGCCGGCACCTGCGCCGCTGCCGCCGCTCCCGACGCTGCCAGGCCTGTCCGGACGCTGTCTGTCGCCCGTGGGGGCTGCAACCTCGAGGCTGCCGCCCGCGCCCCAGGGGCCGGCAACGACGGCCAGGTCCGTCCCGAGGGACAGCCGCGTGTTCAGGAACGCATGGAGCGCCTCCTCCGTGTTTATGACGAGCACGCAGTCGTAGATGTCGGCGCCGAACACGAAACCCGCGCCCACCGAGTGGATCTGGATGCCTGAAGGCGGCGACCAGCCGCCGTCGGGCTGGCGGGCAATCAGCACGCCCGAACCCGTGGCGCCAGATACGTGGAATCCCACGCGGCCCGTCGTGAACACGGCGAGGCCCACGGCGCGCTGCAGCACCTTGGCCGGGATCGTGATGATGGCGCGCGACGGCTGCTGCTGCTGCTTGCCCTTGCCCTCGCGGGCGGTCGTCGCTGGCTGTGTCATTTTTGTGTCGGCATAGATTCCGTCTTCTTGAACAGGTAGACAGGCTGGTCAGCAACACTATTGTTCCGAGGCAGCGCACCGGGTACGCGCATAGCACTCACTGCAGAAGCCCCTCAATATCCGCGCCGCCTTCTCGCACTCCTTATCCATGGACGCCGGCAAGAAGCCTTCTGCACCCATCTTGTTGGCGAGCATGTTGATAGGCGAAGAGGCTTTCGCTCCCAGCGCCGACAAGCGGTTGGAGAAGGCGGACTTGGTGCCCGTCGGGCTTGCCGGCGAGTCGTAGTGCCCATTTGCGGCTCCAGCGGCCTGACCGTACGTTGCTGATGGCGGCGGGGCAAAGCTGGGGCTCGACGGGTTGTAAGCCGGGATCTCGTAGTCTGGGATCGGCTGCTCGTTAGAGTGATGTGCAGACGATTGATTTGGTGGTGGGCCTGGCGGAGGAGCGTAGTATTCCTGCGGAACGGGCCCCGAGATGCCCTCGGTCGTCGTCTTGTTGGGCGTGGGGCTGCTCATGCTGGCCTTGTCGTTTGTTACAATCGCTTCGGTGAGGTATGTTGGAAAAGAGAACAGCAGACAATGGCTTTGGAATGGGAAAATACAGAAATGGTGTTAGGCCGCGCACACTCATATATACGTATCTCCGGGAGGGAAACCACGTTGGAGCGCCGCCATACATTATGGGGCCTTTTCCCGGAACAGCCGCAGCACTGCCCCCCATCCTCCGTTTGCAGGCAGCCGCATTCTCTTGACGTGCAATAGCCTTAGCAGGCAGATCGGGCTAAAACCCACTTCTCTACGTTTCTTAGGAAACTAAGTCGAGTCAGCTGGAATGCATCACCCGACTGTCTGGAATCATCTGATGGCAGTGGCCTAGCAGACGGTTTGCCAGCAAAGCAGCGCATTGTCTCCTGCCTTGTCAACCGTGCTTTCTACTAGCCATATTTCAGTCCACAGGAAATTGGTCAGCCTTTTGCATTACAGCACCGCCAAAGAGCCGCACATCGACGTCAGAGCTCGACGATCAGAACGAGCCCACCAAGATCTCCGCTTTCCCCAATGCCAAGTGGGGTCGCCACTTCTGCTGCGCACGCCGCGCGGCAATACTTCTTGCCGATCCGAGCTGACAGTGTGCTGACTAAGCAACGGGAGCCCTCAAAAGCTCACGTCTTCTCGAGATCCTGCAACAGTCCAAAGAGTCAAGGATCTTGAAGATGCAAGCGAAATGCCGTGTGGTTTGTTCAATACGGTGGTTGACTGTTAGAAGTAACGTTCTGCTATTGAGACCGTGACCTTTCTTTGGAAGAAATTTGCATGCCCGGGGCTTGTATCAAGAGCGAGAAACAAAACATCGCAAAATTGAGTGTCTTGTATGGCCAGAACCCCCAGACGCCGCCGAAACAGAGCTCGGCAAGGATGGCCTTGTGAGATTTTATCTCATTCGAGGGAAGGGGCACTGAACTGGTTAGGTGCCGCTTCACAAACCGATTTAACTTCTTTCTGTCCGCCGAAAAGGCTGTTTTGAAGATAGCCCACCAAGACCACCATCGCTGCTAATTCGATATGATTTTCGAGAAAAGAAGAAAAGACATCAAACTCGTAAACACCCATATCAGTGCTCTCACTCTTCGCAGAATCACATGTACCACAGTCCGTTTCTCCGGATGAGTTATCAGTCTGTCCTACACCAAGAAACCCTCCTGGTGCCCACAGACAAAAACGAGAGCAGCCAAACACGCCGACACCATGACTTGGCTGCAACTCTCGGCGGCCGGAGAAACGTATTGTCGCGGCGGATGTTCCGGTGCCGTAGGGAGCTATCTAGAACGGAGCTCTGTGTTTGTGTCTTTTATTCAACGCCGGTTCAGGCGTCTCGGTAATCACCTCGACCGGCTGCTATAGCAGACCGTTGCGCTTTGCATTTCCAGTAGCATTCCGTTTGAGATTTCAGAAGTTTTCTTTCCCTGAGCCAATGTCCGTCCTTTTGTTCTGTCGTGTTCGGCTCGCTGTAGGCATGGCCTCTTATGGCCGCCAGCTATGGCTATCAGATGGTTGCATCTCATAAGTGCCTCCCAAATTGGACCTTCCAGATACGCAACGGAAATCAGAGAGGACATTCTGCTGACGGAGCAATCAGTGAAAGTCGTGGAGCTAAAATATCCTCAAGCACAGCTGGACGAAAGGCACCGGTGACGATATGCGCACAACTGTGACCGCTGCACACAGCATGAATGGTCTCGTAACTGAACCTAGAGTAAATTAGGGCTCCCGTTTCGGGCCATAGCCCAAAAATGAGACGTTTTGTCGGAGACTGCAATCATCAGTCATCAGTATTCGAAAGGAAAGCACATGGAGGCTGCACATCTCACACAATCAGCTCAGACAGTTTGCTAATTCAGGCAAGCCGGATTTTATTGGAGCTAGGAAGAAGAAGACGGAAAACCAGTGAAAACGTGGGAGGGATCAAGGACTCATGGCGACGGTTTGACTTCCTGTGTGACTACCATCCTGGTACTCGACAAGGTCTCTGCCACTTTCATCTCTTTTTGTATGGTCAGTTCCTTTTCTGTTCCCTCCTACCGCATGCAGCTACAAGGGATGTGCCTTCTTGCAGAGCTCCGTACATCTGCGCTTTATGCGTATATTCCTGTGGAAACAGCAAGGCAGAAAATCGAACCTTTTCTTCTCAAACACCCACAACCAGCCAGTGCTACCACGCATAAGTCTCTCTGTGGCCGTTTTTTATGACGAATCAAATGGAAAGGGTACCGGCATATAATCTCGGTAGACCAACACGTACGAGTCACCCTGCCTTCTTGTTGTATGTGTTCGTGTCTGTGTGCCTGCCCCTTCTGCTGTGCAACATGGCTGGAAAAGGGGCCAGCGTGGTAAGCCAGTCCTCTTCTAGATTACGCAGTTGCACGAGTGCCGTCGGTTGCGTACTCGTGAGAGGCACTCTTTCGTGTATTTTGCTTCCATGGTTCTTCAATGCACGGCACTGTCGGTTGTGTGTCTGGACTCTCCAGATTGGAAGACAGAGAATAGGCGATATTTTACTCGTATCGTTGCACGTAATAAAAATAGGCCGGGTTCGGTTACTTGGCTGGTGCTCCTCGGTCGTTCCTTCCCCATCTATAAAAGGACTGAAAGAAACCCGATTTCCCTGGCCGTTTGTCCCTCTTTTTCACCCCTTCTTTCTTCACCACAGACAAGAATCCCCAGATCAGTCAAGCGCCCCAAGACAACCGCAGCCCTACATCAAGCAAGAAGATGAAAATGCTCGCTCACCTGCTAGCCGCCGGGTTCGCCGTGGCGCCTGTTCTTGGCCAGGGGTACAACTACGGCTCGTTGTAAGGACGACTCTCCCTCCTAATAATAGCCTCTGATCTGATGACCCGTTGATCCTTGAGCTGACAACAATATGATAAAAAAAACAGGACCTGGAGCGAGCAGTACCCGACCACAACGCCAAGCAGCACCACCACATCCTCGGCGACGGCAACGCTGACGTTCACCTACGGCCCCACCACGCAGACCACCTGCACCGATAATTATGGCTATGGATGTGAGCTCACTTCCAGCTCCACCTCGTCTTCAACGACGACGTCTTCCTCTACCTGGGTGCCATCCACGTATGGCACTACGTCCACTACGCCCACTACCACGGTCACCCCCTATACCTCGGCAACCATGACGGCGTACACCTCGTCTACCCCGTCTACCTTGTCAACGTCGACCACGCCGTCGGTCTGGCCCTATTCTTCGTTCTCGACGTCAACACCGCTCCCGACCACGAGCTGCACCTCCACCTGGCCGCCGGCGTACAACACGACCACTACATTTTCGTCATCGACCAAGGTAACGACGAGCTTGGGCTACGGGACCTCGACACCGGTTTCCACATCCAGCACCAGCCCCGTGTATCACGGGGGTGCAGCCGCGGAACGCCAGACCAGCTTGGTGGCTGTGCTCCTGGGAGCGGCTTTCGGTGTCGTAGCTTGGCTATGATGATTTTTGCACAGATATTGGCCAGTACAACGACTGCAAGTCGAAAGATAATTGGGCGCGAATTGTCCTTTTTGATTCTGATTCTGATTTGATGCTCTCCCTTTCTTTCTTTCTTCCTGTTTCTTCCTACAGGGTAATAATAATTGGAAAATAGTACTTTATCTTCGGATCCATGTCAATGCTGCTCGCTGTTCACTCTGCTTGAATGAGAATGCGACTGTGAATAGAAAATTAGTAGATCCCAGGTATATCAGGCACTTTCTTGGCCAACACAGACATTTGTGCTTCATACTCTTCTACCCGTGCAAACGTATAGCAGGAACTCCTTGAGGACCGTACCCTTTCCACCATCTCTAAACAAGATGCATCGTCTTGGTCAAAATGCTCCTCTATTTTTAGTGCATATTGCCTCCTACTGGATCTTTCGAGGCTGCCACGTTCGTATGTTCGAGACGGCTTAGAAATGATAGCTACAGATGGTTCCAAAAGTCTGTTTCTCCCCGTAGACTGCGGCCAGCCACCAGCCTGTCTGTCTTTGTCACCACCGGCCATCCTGGAGACTACATATCCATGATAAGCTGTGTCGCTACCTTTTGCAACACGTCGACCTGTCGATTTGACGTTAGGCAACCAGAGAAGCAGAGAAGTAGAGAAACAGCCCCGATGAGGCCCAACGGGGAAGAGAAAAGGGAAGGGGAATTGGGAAAACACACATCCAGAAAGCCACCTTCGCGTCGCTCGGCCACCGATCGAGCCACGGCCTCGCGCACAAAGATCTCCACGTACTTTCCGACGCTCGTGTTGGCGTCCTGCGTGATGCGCGAGTTGGGCTTGGAGAAGAAGTGGTGTAGCAGACGCGTGAGCAGCTCCGGTGGGATGGATGGCTCCCCGCCGTCGGCATCGTCGTCGGCCTCGTCTTCGTCCATGTCGTCAGACACGGCGATGCCGTCGGCGGCACCGCCCTCCCGCCTCTTCCCACGATGTCGGGACACGTCTGCCACATCGTCCTCCAGATCGACCACCTCTTCGTCCACATTGATGCTCTCCTGTGGCCGCTTGCCTTGTTGTTTCTTCGGCTGCTTCTCCGGCAGCTGTGGCCGCGGCGGCTTGAAGGCGGCCTGTCCGCCCGCGCGCGAACCCGATCCCGCCGTCTTGAACGAGGGCTTTCCGCTTGTGGCAGCGGAGGGCCGGGCGGCCGCAATCTGGGGCGGCATGGCCTCTGCTGCAGACGGCACGCTGAACGATCAGCCTACAGGTCTGTGGTGGTGACGTGCAGGGGCACATACCTTGCTGTTCTCGTTCTGCAGTATGTGGCTTCTTCGATCGAGACGTCGCTTGTTACAGCTCGGCAGGCCAACCAAACCACGAACCGCGATTGATCTCCGGCATTCACAGAAACCCTGGCACCTCTCGATTTTCGCACCTCAGAGAGCAGCCCGTGGGCTAGATACGCTAACCCGGATCTTGTTGCTTCAAAGGGTAGAGGTTGGGAGATGTACCTATTTGCAGACGAGAGCGCGATCTTCACTTGCAGACGCGTTTGGTAGATACGTTGTCACATGACATAAATTGGTAGACCAGTCATATACCCACTATTTCGTAGCACCCAGCAAAAAAAAAAAAGGTACGCATAAACACATCGGGGAACTGTCTTGATATTCTTTATAAATTACAACGACAAAGAAGGCCATGCGCAGCCCGTTGGTATCGGCACATAGAAAGTCCTGCGCGCCGCACCATCAAGACACATTGACGCAAAACCGCTTCCCACCTGCCTCGAAATCCAGCCCGGTCCTTCTACTAACATAGCGCCTCTCCCTTGGCCGGCCAGCCTGTGACGGCCAGTTCCCAGGCCACAGTAGCTCGCTCTACCTCAGTGACAACCCATGCTTTTGTACAGAAGAGTTGGCGTGGCGCATCTATTTGAAGGCCTTGCCGAAGACAAGGACCTGGAGCTGATCGTAGATCGACAGCACACCAGCACCAGCCACACCACGGAGAATGTTGGCACCGGCACCCTTGAACAGGGACTTGGTGCCCTCCTTGGCAACAATCTGTCTGAAGGCATCCATGGAGCTGCTGTACTTGACGGCCTCACCAGAGGTCATCATCATGCGGCGACGAACGGTGTCAAGCGGGTACGAGGCGATACCGGCACCAGTGGTGACACACCAACCCAGAAGGAAGGAAGCCAGGAAGTTGTTGGACAGGCTGCCGACCAGGACGACGGGCTTGATGGAGTCGTACAGACCGAAGTACAGACCACGGTAGACAACAATGCCCAGGACGGACGGGCCGAAACCACGGTACAGACCAGCGACACCGTCGGTGGCCAGGGTCTTGCGGTAGACGTCAACCAGGCCGTTGAACTGGCGCTCGCCACCCTTCTTGGCAGACTTGGCGTCGTTGGCCAGACGGGTACGGGCGTAGTCCAGGGAGTAGACGAACAGCAGGGACGTGGCACCAGCAGCCTGTCCATCTCATTGTCAGCACATCGTCGTCACGAAACAGAACGGGGGCCGCAATACGTACACCACCGGACGCCAGGTTACCAGCCATCCACAGAGCATAGCCGTCACGCTCCTTCTTGTAGCCGAACAGCTTCTTGAAGCGGTCACGGAACGCGAAGTTCAGCGCCTGGGTAGGGAAGTACCGGATGACGTTGGCAGTGTTGCCACGCCACAGGGCCATGACACCCTCGTCGGCTGTGGTGCGACGGAAGCAGTCCACGATGCCGTCGTAGCGGCGGTCCAGGCGACCAGCCTTGATCATCTCATCCTGATGGGGGCTGTTAGAAACAGGACGCACTGAGCACATAGAGGCGCGGGCCCCCTCCCCTCGGAGGCGAGATAGTGTAGGCGCTAAACCTGCTGCGGCAATGCCGTTACAGGTGCCACATATTGCCGAGGGTAACGCTAACCAGGGGGCCCATATTGTTCAACTGCATACCTGGTTCTGGACGAGAAGCTTGATACGCTCAATGGGAGCGGCAGCGGTCTTCGAGACGGCGGCAGAGACACCACCCACTGTTGGCTGTTAGTAGGCCGTTCGCTGGATAGCGTTGATACCAAGTCTGGATCATAGCCGAAGACCCGACGCGGTTATTCCGGATACGCGTGTATCCGTGGCAGAGAAAACATACTCAAGAAGTCGATGACGAAGGGCTAACAAGAGACATATCGGTTAGTTGATTTGACCACCACGGTATGAATGTAGGCGATATCAGTGAGTGGGGACGATTGTGATAAAATGAGATGCCAGCAAAAGTGCGATTGCGAACAGGGTCTTGCCAACCGATATCCACGCCGTTGCCGGCATCTCAGATCGTGGCAAGCCGTAGAGGACATCCAATTGAGATGAATTGCCAATTGGGTATTGCCCTGTTTGGGCGGACCGGCGCGCTGGCCGGCCCCGAAGAATGAGGGTTTGGGGGGTTGGGCAGTTTGTGTTTTGTGTGCTTGCGAGCTTGAGGGAATTCGAGAGCGGCAAGCCGATAGCGAATTGTCGGTAAGGGGAGTTCAACTTACGGGCATGCCCCAGATGCGGATGTCCTCCTTGGAAGTCATTGTGGCGGAACCGAAGACCGGACTGTGAGAAAAAGGGAGTGGAGATAGAAGGAGATGAAGCGATCCTGATGCAAAGAGGAAAGCAAGAGAAGAAGTAAAAGGACAAGAGACGGGAAAAAATTCCTCGGTCGCGAATTTATTATGGGAAAGGAGGGAAGGGGGGAAAAAATTGCAGTGGGAGAGTGGACCTGCTGTGGTAACCAAGCTGTTTTCTTCTCAGCGATTCTTTCCGGCCGGAGGCGCTAATCTCAAGTGGAGGGCCCACTTTTACTTTTTTTTGGAGGATGGAAACAGAAAAAAACCCGCTGCTGACCCTGTGTGCCAGTATGGCCGCGGTCTGCCACGGGAACGAGCGCCAGAAATTGGTGTGCAGCGCGGCCTGAGGCAGCGACGCTCGCGATAGCCGGTTCGATCCGAGTGCTGTGTGTACTCGTTTGTACTCGCAGGCGCTGCATCGCGGCGGCTTGCAGCAGTCGAAGCCGAGCAGGACGCTCGTCGTCTTCTCTCTGTCTCTGGCGGCCAATGGGCTAGCTCTATGCATGCTGGGAAACGAGGTCAGTTGCTGCAGCTCCTGTGCCGGCGAGAGCCCAAGGCGCAGCCAGCCAGCGCTTACACGTACTCCAGTTTTCCTCGTCCAGTTACCCGGGGAGGAGGTCCAAGCCGCAGCGGGAGGAAACGCTCTACGTTTTGGCCCTGAAAATTTCGTGCCCAAATCTACACCGCACGTCGTAGCCCGGCTGGGCCAGGGTTTCGGATTACCGGAGCGCCCGGCCGTTGCCAGAATGGCAGTCTGTCCTGATACGAGGCCGCTTCTGTCAATAGCACTCCCCTAGCAACCGGCCTAACCAGGGAGAATGGCTGAGAAGAGCGGCTGGATACCCGATAAAAGGACCGACACATGCTGTATCCGTTTACGGGCATGCCCTGTGATATCGTAGTATCTTGCCTGTACCATCTAGTCCCAGAACCGTGGCAGATCTCCGTGGAAACGCACATCTTTTCTGCAGCTATCGCGTGCGCTTTGAAAGGCGGCGAAAATCTACAAGGTGACCGACTTACTTTCAGTCCCGGACACCATTCTCGCCTAATGAGCTATCTTAAGCGAGAAGTCGACGTGTGGCACTCCCTGATGGATATAACTTGTCGAGATAATATCAATGTCTGCCTTGTCAGCTAGCTCTGCATCAAACAGCGCTATCAAATCTGGGTTAACAGAGGCAATAACTCACCGCGTGCCGCGTACGCCTCGATGCCTCGATATTGTCTTCTGTTAGGCCGCCGGAAACTTTGATAAGGAAACTGTGCGCCTCGCCTGCCTAACGCTGTCTCAGGCTGCTCGCAGCTGCCTCAGCACCGCCGCTGGAGAAGTTGTCCAGCATCACGACGTCGGCAACAGTGGCAGACAAGGCTGCAGCCATATCAGGCTGTCCAAAAGGCTGCATCTTTGGTGTTGCCGGCTGTCTTTGGCGCCCACGTCGAAACTGGTACACTGACTCGTCTGTGGATTCATTATATGGACACTCTGCAGGCGGCCAAGGGACAACAATTACAATACGTGGCGCAGTTTGGATTTTAAATGTTTTTTTTTTCATTCGTCGGATCATCTAGAGCCAACTTCCCATGATCGATTTTCTGTCCGATTGTACATGCAAGACCCTCTCTCAGGGTACATGATCCTTGCTTCAGAAAACCGAAGCCACGCCCTCGTCTGCCGTTGTTTTAAAAACCCTTGCCGAACCCTGTCACAACTCCATCAAGCGCATCATGTTCAAGATTTGGTCGTCCCTCCCGCCGAGCAGAATGGGTATGGTATTGTCTGGTATAATTGTCGTGGATTTGTGTTTTTGACATTTTAGTCAGTGCCACCAACGGCGCGGGCTGTCATGCTGTTAGTCCGGTGCTTCTCTGCATCGCATCCTGTCCCGCGGTGTGCGTCGACGTACTGTAGATCTTCATCTTGCTGTGGCTGACCACCTGCTTGATCTGGCCCTTCTCCTCGAGATCCTTCAGGCACTTCCGTGCCAGGGAACCGTTGATCTTGAGTCTGTCGACGAGGGTGGCAACGGTGACGAGGCGGTAGGACTGCACATCCTTGTACAGCTTCTCGGACGTGGCCTTGTCGAGGATGACGGCGTGCTGGGCCTTGTCCTTGACTGTGAAGCGAAGAAGAAAATACGTCAGCGTCGCACTCCTCGGTGTCTCAAAATGCAAGGCGCGCGCCTCGCCTCGCCCGGATGCGGCGCCGCCAAACAGGAGCGGCTCTGGCCATTTGCAACCATCGCGACGTCGAGCCCTTGCGCGGACAACAGCCGACGTCATGAGTCGTGCAAAAAAAGTCTCGCCATGTCCGTCCAGCAGCATGCGTCCTCGTCGCCGGCTTCATTTCACTTACCCTTGCCCTTCGACCACTTCTTCTTCTGCTTCTTCGCACCAGTGTTTGCGGGCGCCATGTTTGCTGTTGATCGTGATGGGTCGGTTGAACTTGAAGGAACGCACAAAAGAAGGAAGAGAAGAGAGAGGCGCTTCGGATTATAGGATCTGTGCCAGTTGGGATAAATTTTAGAGCGGGCGGGGCTACAGTAAAATCGACCCTTTTCTGACTAACACACATGAGCCCTAATTTGGGGCGAGGCCATTGGCCCAACAGTATTTTATAGTGGGTCTCCACCATCTCGAATTTTTTCCAAAGCCCTCTTTCCACTCTAACCCGCCAGACTCGCCCTAAACCGTGGAACGAAAAAAAAAAATAACCTGGCAGCCAGAATTAAATCACCATCTCCTCGCGACACCATCCCGCACAAAGCGACAACTTGCACATCAACAATTCACCGTCAAGTCCGTCGACCAATTTCACCCAACATGTCTGACAGCGGCGAGATCGAGGTTGAGGCCGTCACCTACAAGGTCCTCCCGAAGGATATTACCGAGGAGGTCGGCTCCATCAAGCTCTTGTATGGGCACCGCAATCCCCCCTCTCATGACCATGCGCTCTCGGCTGCCTTGGGGCGAGCAGAGAGCGTCTATGAATATCGGCCATGCTGACCCGTTTCTTGCTGTAGCAACAAGTGGTCGTACGACGATGTCGAGATCCGCGACATCTCCCTCACGTAAGTTGCAGACTCGTTGTCTTTTGCTATTTCCTCTGAGGGACGGAGACGAATGCGTTTGGATGAGGGAACCAGGAGAGCCGGGGCCGTGTCGACGGCCATCATACGGGCGTGCACACTGGAGTCGGGATGGAGTGGCCGATGCTGGCCGAACATGCGGGCCAAAGTCTACGGCAGCGGCAATGGCAACAGGACGGAGAGCTAATACGTGTCTTTCTCGTTCGCAGCGACTACATCCAGATCCGCGCTCCCGTCTACCTCCCCCACTCTGCTGGCCGCTATGCCGCCAAGCGGTTCCGCAAGGCCAACTGCCCCATCATTGAGCGCCTCACCAACTCTCTGATGATGCACGGCCGCAACAACGGCAAGAAGCTCAAGGCTGTCCGCATCGTTGCCCACTCTTTCGAGATTGTACGTGTTCTCCCCGTTCCGTGGCTCCTGGGCCCTGACTTGGTGCTAACGCGTCGTCCCTCAGGTCCACCTCATGACCGACCAGAACCCCATCCAGATCGCCGTCGACGCCATTGTCAACTGCGGCCCCCGCGAAGACTCCACCCGTATTGGCTCCGCCGGTACCGTCCGGAGACAGGCTGTCGATGTGTCGCCCCTGCGCCGCGTCAACCAGGCCATCTCCCTGCTGACGACCGGTGCCCGCGAGGCCGCGTTCCGGAACGTCAAGACGATTGCCGAGTGCCTGGCCGAGGAGCTGATCAACGCCGCCAAGGGCAGCAGCAACTCGTACGCCATCAAGAAGAAGGACGAGCTGGAGCGTGTTGCCAAGAGCAACCGGTAAAGCGTGGGACGGGGAACGTGTTGGAAAACCCGGGCAGGAGAGAGACGGCATGGTGGCCGTGTCGGACCAACAGGAAAAGACACGGCCTCGTTGGGAGGGGAGACGACGGGCTGGTACGCAACAAAAACCACGTGTTATGGGATTCGGGGGGCGAACCTGGTATTTATGTCTGTTGCTCTCCATCTTTTCTCTCTGGCATCTCCAAAACAACGGAAAGCTGCGTTTTTGTGCGTCAGGACAACGGGGGATCCCCGGCGGATGCAGTTGGAATGTTTTTTTTAGTAAGAAACGGCATTCGCTGGGCAAAAGCAAAAAGAGCAAATAAAAAAACATGAATAAACCACAGACTGGGAGTGAGGTGTGAGCGAGTCGTGATTCCTCGCGAGGTGGCTTTGTCTATTTTAAACAACCATGTACGCCATGTCATCCGTGACAGAGCCAGTTCACATACCGGCTGCTGTCTCTGCCAGGTCCAGCCGCAAGAACATTCCCACGTGCAGCATGCCCTCCTCCCACCATTGGCCCATGGCGTCGTCGATCTGGAAGCCGGCCGCCAGCCAGAAGTCGATCGCGCTCACTTGTGCGTGCACGCAGACGAGGCCCCGAAACACGGGCGCTCCGGCCCTGTCGGCTCCCTCGGCGTCAAAGAAGCCCGGGTTCTGCTGCATCCACAGCAGGACGTCCTTGACCAGTCTGTTGGCCAGGCCCTTTCTGCGGTACTTTGGCAGCACGGCCATCCGTCCCAGCTTGACGTAGGGCTCGACGCCGTCGTGGAACGTGGTCCGGTGAAGGACGGCCTCCGGGACGGCTTCCGGGGCCGACGCACTGACCGGCACAAACTCGGACTCGCCGTCGCCGTTCTTTGGCTTCCGCCAGCCCTGCAGCCCGTAGACGCCGTCGGCCGTGGCGTAGACGCCGCCCGGCACGGGATGCGGAGGCTGCGGATATGGCACGAGGCGGATGGTGCCGGCCGCGGTGCCGGGCGGCTCGGTGCCGGCCTCTGCGTAAAAGAGCGCCCAGTGGCAGGACCGCTGGTCGTCGCCGTCCAGCTCGCTGTCCGCCGGGACGTTCTGCTCGAGGACAAAGACGGCATAGCGGACCGCCATGCAGGCCGCAAACGTCGCCGGCACCGACGACGGCTGCTCCTCCGGCGGCAGCAGGCGGTCGTAGCCGTCAATGCTGGGAGGCGGCTGAAATCTGGTAACGATGTGGTCCATATTTTCCTCCGTTCCTGAAACCGCCTTGCTTGTCGTATTGCGTGGAAGGGCGGTGGGGTTGATAAAAGAAGCTTTCCAAGTCTATCGCAAAAATCCCGCTTAGAACATGCAAGCACTCAACGACAGGCTTCCGACGATATGTGAGTCACTTCTTCTGAGGACTGGACTGTAGCCAAAATGCGTAGAATTCCCTGGATCTGTAACGAAAGAGAATTGTGGGCTTGGGGCTTTTTCTCCTTGGCCGATGAGCTACATCCTCCAAATTACAGTAGATCGACACCAAAAAGCAGAAAATCATATTTTCATGTCTTTGCCTAGCTTTTATTCTTCTAAAGCCATAGACCCTTCTTCTTGATTTAAACATTCTAACTGTAGACTGCCCAGTTTGTGTACATGTTGAGAGAGCCGTTGCAATACGGCTTCCGGGCACGACAAAATTGCCAATTGGGATGGTCACCAGCCCGGGACGGCAGTGCTACCTTGCACTATGCTCTTGTGCCTGGTAGCTTTGTAGTGGGATCTGGTTTGTACTGCAAGTAGGAGTGGCATTTGTGTAGAAAGAAGGTGAGTTTATGTAACCGAGAATCCGTGCTGTGGCTCTATTTTTGGCAAAATTCACCGGACTGGCCTGCAGATACTATTGGGCTTTTTTTGCTTGTCTCTTCTTGAGTACACCGGCAAGACAAGAGTAGTCCAGGCGTTGGCTACAGAGAAAGGGGCATGAACAAGCTTCAAAACATGTATTGAAACTACGACTCACAATATAGCGAAACACCACCCTCCAGCGTTAACAACTCAACCTAAACCACCCGCCCCAAACGCCTTCGGAGCAAATGCCGAATAGCAGCCCAAAGCTCGGTTCCTTATGAACACACCGCAATGGGCGTATAGAAAAGAAATGGGTATAAATGGGGGGTATCAAAGGGGGTCCAGACAGCCCGTCTGGTAAAAGAGAGACAGAAGACAGTAGAAGAGTATGCGCTTCATGAGAGAGGAATATGTCGAGACCCCTGGAAAAGAAGACGAGTCATTTAGACGTGCTCTTGCGGTGTCACGGCCGGACCAATGAGATCAGTCATGTCGTCGTCATCACCGCCCGTGTTTTTGATGGTGGACTGCACGCGGCTCTTCTGCAGGACCGCGCCGACGGATTCATGCTGGCTCAACGGGGCATCGTCGTCGCCTCGACCGGCACCCGCGTCCTTGGTGTTCTTGCTGCCGTCGCTGAGCTCCCAGCTGCCCACCCGCTCGTGACGCACTCCAGACTTGGACACGGCCACATCGGCGTCTCCGGGCTTCTTCTCCGGGCCCTTGAAGCCGCTGCTAGAGCGGCCATCCTCTGCCGCGCCGTCCCTGGCGTCGTTGCTCTTGACAGCGCTGTTGCTGCCGGCGCGGTGGACCCGCAAGCCGCCCAGGAGGACGGCAGCAAGGCCCACCAGAGAGACGGCGCTGATCATCACAATGGCGCCGATGATGCCGGCCACGGCCGGCGCCATGGTGCTCTTGACGCTGGACGTGCTGCCACTGGACCCAAAGCCGCTGCTGCCGCTGCTGTTCTCTTCAAATGCCGCGCAGAACACGCTGACTCCAGAACACATGGAGCACCACTTTGTCACGCTGGGGACTCCAACGGCGTACATGGCACTGGCAAAATCCTGAAAGGGGATGCCGCTCACAGACGTGCCGTTGTTGAACAGGCCGTACTGGGTCAGGGCTGTGCCGTTGTCCGTGTCGGGGCGGTACAGGAAACGCACATACATGTCGTCAATGCTTGGATAGTCGGTCGTGTTGCCGGACTCGGTGTATAGCTCCCAGACCATGACCGCGCCAGGGCTGGGCAGATGCTGAAAGACAGAGGCCGAGGTGCTGCTCATCAGGCCGGAGATCTCAAAGAAGGCAAGGAACGGTTCAAAGGAACCAAAGAGGAGATTTAGCTTGCCGGTATCGCCGTCCGAGGCGATGCTGTCCTTGAACAGGTTGACGACGTACGTTGCCAGCATGCGACCCGAGATGGCGCGGATCATGTCGCCCTCTTGGAGCCCAGACACGGCGAGATTGGCGTTGAGGTCGAGCTGCTGTGTGTACGCCAGGGCGCGCAGGATTCCGAGATCGCCCGAGTCGAGAGCATTGGCTATCTGGGGGTCGTGGTTGTACTGGTAGACGGCGTAGTCATAGAGGTTGTAGGCGGAGTAGTAGTTGGTCATGGACTGGGTGAAGGCGTCTTGGAACACAACGCTCCAGAGCGACTGGTAGTAGTCGAGCGTCTCGTTGTAGGCCGTCTTGGAGGTGGCATCGGTAAAGGAGCTGAAGACGGACTGCAGGTACACGGAGCAGCCGACGTTGGCCTCGATCCAGACCGAGGCCGGGTCCTCGTTGGACAAGGTGGCAACCAGCGGGTACTGGTAGCCGTCCAGCGGGAAGTTGACAAGCGTGTCGTTGGAGAGCACGGCCGCCTCACGGCCGCCGTTGCCCGAGGCGAAGCTGCTGGTCTGCGGCGGGTAGAG
Organism: Grosmannia serpens; assembly: GCA_029299595.1. Taxonomy (NCBI): domain Eukaryota; kingdom Fungi; phylum Ascomycota; class Sordariomycetes; order Ophiostomatales; family Ophiostomataceae; genus Grosmannia; species Grosmannia serpens. The sequence continues at coordinate 40,189 of JANSMH010000234.1, forward strand.
GCCCTGCAGAAAGGCCAGGGCGCTGGCAGCCACATAGCTGTCGTCGGTCGACCGCGTGTTGACCTGGTTGTTGTCGAGCGAGTCCTCCTCGATGCCCTCAATGGGCGCCTGTGTGGTGATGCTGCCCATGGCGTCCGACAGGGTGGTGTTGGAGCCGCCCAGGTAGCGGGCGCGGAACACGGAGCCCAGGCCGTACATCTGCTGGGCGCCAAACGGCGTCAGCTCCGGGTTGGTCGGCCCCTGGAGAGGCGTGCGTTCGCCGTAGAGCGCAAACGCCACAGACGACCATACCGTCTCCTGCGCGACAGCTGGAGCAGCCGTGGCCGCCAGCAGGAGCACAAGGCGAGCAACAGAGACAGCCATTGGGAGCTCAGGCTGGGGGTTATGTAAGTGTATGGGCAATATGCACACTCAGAATGAAGCTTGAATGTTGATTGTACGCGGAAAACGCAATCAATTGCACACCCGAAGCGACTCGACTTGGACCCAGGAAAGAATGAAACGGTAGAAGAGAGAAGACGAACAAAGAACGAAAAAGGAAAAAGGTAAAAGGAAACCCGGAGAAGAAGAGGGGGGGGGGGGGGGGGAGAAAACCACGCGCAAAAAAAAAAGAGGGGGTGGCTGTTTTATTGTAGTTCTGAAGGGAAAAAGCGGAGCCCAGGGGTCAGGGAGGA
>JANSMH010000235.1:0-40538 GCA_029299595.1 Grosmannia serpens
CGTCATCCCGCCCACGGGAGCGGGGTGAGTTGCCCGGCGACTAGGGCGCTCGGGGAAGGAGAGAGGGGTCTCTCTGGCGCTGCAGAAATCAAAAGAGGCGTGTGCCTTTGGTTGGCCGAACTGCTGGCTTGACCAGCCCCCTCGTAGGTGGTGTGAACGAAAAGCTGACGGACGTGATGGTGGTCCTGGCCTTGTCGAGCGCCCTGTCTGGCATGGGCGGCAGTCGTCTCTTTCTCTGCGGCGTGTCGTGTCAATCTAGCAGGATTCCGCCCTCGGAGACACATGTCCTGCTTTGACCGGCACGCCTGGGGAGCCTGAGATGGTGGCATGCACAAGCTGGACGAGTCGAGTGGATGCAGACGGACAGGGGGGGCCAAAGCAGGGGGTCGAACTCGTTCAAGGCAACTGGCCGACTGGCCGACTGGCCGCCCATCCCAACTATCCGGACCTTGGATCCTCTCTCACAGGCACATTGCCAACACGGGAAAGGCACGACAGATGCCTCCAGGCCTCCCCGGCCATGGGGAGACCAGCTGCACCTGCTGTATCAACAAAAATAGATCTGCTCGCAGCCAGGCGGCCACGAGACCACGCCATATGCGTCGACCATGGCACGGAGCATGCACCCTAAAAAGAGGCAAGACAGGAGGGGCGAGGGGGTGGCATTGATAGGCGCCATCTCAGCCGCATCTCCTTCTCTTGCTCCTTCTCTTGCTCCTTCTCTTTGGCGCCTGCTCTCACACACGACCGCACGCCTGACAGAAGCACGTCCGCCCCCCTGCATCGCCATGGCCTCGCTTTTGGCATGTCCGCCTCAGAAGTGCACAAGTGGCCCAAAAGGGTGGAATCACAGAATTGCAGAAGTACTCAAAATAAATCATGCCAAGTCGGCCCCAACTTTCTAGACCGTGGTCACGAACGTGACGCCCATAAGCCGAACCGGTCTTCCAAAACCTTCTATCCGCCTCGCTGCAACCCAAAAGTAGAACATGAGACAGAAAAGGGGCGAGCAAACCCCCAAATCCTTCGCTGCTTACAGAACCGCTTACTCCTAGCTGCATCCAAAAAATGCAAGCCAAGAGACATGCAGACATCACACTTGAAAAAAAAGAAAAGAAAGAAAAAAAGAAAGAAAAACATAGACGCTGCATGAAGCATTCATACACTCATTACTCATATGTCGGTCATCCCAGCGCCAAAAAAAAAGGAGGGGGAGGAGAAGCCAGGGCCAATGACGACCATCCAATAACGGTCATCTTCTTCTCGCCACCTCTGTTTTCCAATACCGAAAATGCCATCTGAAGCTGGTGAAACCAACCGCCCCCCCTCTTCCCTGGCCAAAAAAAAAAAGAATCGCTGCTCGCGGTTCCATCATTCCACCTCACAGCCCGAGCACCTTATATGGCTACAACCGGAGGAGCAGTGATCCATAGTCAAGCTTTGATACTCCTTGCACACACACTGACAGGTTGTTAGCGCCCCGGGTTTCAGTCTGAGATTGGAAGAAAAGACAGCGACATAGAGATAGAGAAAGAGGGTGGGCACATACACAGAACCAAATAAAGGGTGCCTTCCGCTTCTTGGGCGGTGGCCTGCCGCCCCTACCTCCCTCAGCCGCCGGGTCGTGGCTCCGCTTCTTCGAACACGACGACTTGGATACTGCTGCCAGGTCGGCATGATTCCCATCGCAGGCCGATGCTCCAGCCTCCACCCAGTCCGAGACCTTCTTGCACTCATGGCCGAAGAAGTGGTTGACAATGTGATCGGAGCGCCACCCAATAAAGGAATCAAAGTCCTGCCTGATCTCCTCGCCCTTGGTCATGGTACCGCTACCTGGATTTTTGTCGCCCTGCTTCCCCTGCTTTCCCTTCTTGCCCGCCTTGCCTTGGCCTCCTTGGGTGGCTTGGCTGACACCCTTGCCACCACCATAACCTTCCGGCGTGGCTAACGTCTCTTTGCAGAACCCACACCAGAAACCCCGGCTCCGGTCATACTTGCGGCCGGACTTGCAGCACTTGGCCCTTTCCTCGAGCTTTTCCGATTCAGCTATGTTGTGGCTCTCCTTCAGGTGGCTTGTGAACTCCTCACAGACGTAGAACAACTGCTCACACGGCTTGTGTTCACCTCTAGTCTCACCGCCGGCCTCATCACTCCACGCCACTACCTTCTCCTGACATTTCCACGTCTCTAGCTTAAAGTGTTGGTTACGTTCGTGTCTCTTCCAATCGTCCTTGCTTCCAAAGGCCTTGGTGCAGTTGATAAACGTGCAGCCGTACGGCCGCGCGTGCCGTTTACGGTGTTTACTAGACAAATTGTAAACGTAAGCAAGGTGGCGGCCCCTTTTTTCCCAATTCCAGAACTTACGTCAGTAAGGCATTTGCTTTGAACGACTTCTCGCAGCTATCGCACTTGTAATCCCCCCCTTTGTCTTCCTTGCATGCTTTTTCTGGGAGATCTGACTTGACTTCTTTCGTTGGCGTAATAGCCGGCTCCGCCACCCGCGTCGGCTGCGGACGAGCCGAGCTCTCTGAACAATACTCCTGTAAGAGTTTCTTGAATTTATCATTGCAAACCGCTTCATCAAATAGGCTTTTTATCTGATCCTCTGTCATGCAATTGAAATCAAGTACAGACCGATCAGATGATGACACCACTGTCGACAGCTTGGTTTTTACGGACTTTAAACTTTCTTCTGTTGAATCAGTGGCCGTTGTCGTTGTGTTGGCGCTCCCAGAGGTCCGGTTGCTATCGGCCTGGTTTGTGTTTTCCTTTTCTTTGGTATCGCCGCTGTCTTCGCCGTGTGTCTGCTGGCTGTCCTTGGTCTTATCCTGGGCGAATTCACCCTTGTCGGGATTTTTATCCTGCATCTGTTGCCCCTCTGAATAGCTGTCGTGCTCATCCAGGGGACCAAAATCCATAGCATCATCATCAACACCCCCCACTTCAGATGTTGGCATCAATTGTGGATCATCGGCCAGAGTATTAGCCTTCGTGGTGCTGTCAGAAGTCGCGGGTTCACTTCCGCCATTGGCGTATGTGGGAGGCCCAGGAAAGAGAGGATCCTGAGCGCGTTGTGGCAGGGCTTTATAGGGTAGCGGTGTCCCGCCTGTTACGAGTTCGTCTGGTTCCTTCGCCGGGGGCAGCGAGACAATGGCTTGGCTGTACGCGACCCTCTGCTCCCAATCCGAAGCACCTTGGTCCGTCTCGAGGAAGTCCAGGTCCATTGCCTGAGTATAATGGCCTAGGCGTGAATTTGGAGTTTGGACACCCGTTGCGCTTTGATTTGGAGGAGGTGCAGGGAGAGGGCTAGGTCTTGACAAATCAGGACTCATTCCCGTGTCGTCCAGGAATGCCAGACTTCCTGCCCACAGCCCATCTGCAGCCACGTTGGTATCGTATCGAGGCTGGTCGAAAGACGGCCCACCCCCGCTCATATAAAGCAGGCTCTGGGTGCTGTAAAGAGTGTATGTTAGCCCCTTGTCGTGTTGTGCACGGGATGGGATGTATACACTCACTCAATGTTCTGTGCGCTGACCATATACTTATTTATATCTTCCTTGTCCCTCTTATGGACGGCTTTGAGATGGCTCCTGAAATTGTCTGAGCGTGGCCATTTTTTGTCATTCTTGCATTCAGGACAACGGTAATAGCCGCTGGCCGCGGGTAATTCTCCGGCGTGGCGGCTCCTTTTGTGCCTTTCGAGCTCGTTGCGCGTGCCAAAGCCCTTGCTGTGTGTGCAGTTTGCGACATCACATTTATGCGGCCGGTTGTGACGGTCGAGGTGCTTCCTACAAGATTGGAGAATGTCAGCTACCTCTGCTTTCCTCCTGCGGGCGCGCAGACGTCTGCGATTTCACTTACTTAAGCTCGGCGTTTGTCTTGAACCTAGCAAAGCAGCCAGTTTCTGTGCACTTCTTGGGTTTCGGATCGTTGCTTTCATGCCTGTCTCCCCCGCCGGAATTCCCAGAAGCGCCGTCATCGCTTCTATTGCTGATAGTATTCCTGCTGCTAACGATGTCTACACCAAACAAAGAGGAAGCGGCTCCGGGTCCAATATACCCCGGCCATGTGCCCGTTGTGTTAAATGCCAAGCCGTAGTCTTCAAGCATGCTGTGCGACAAGGTGTCGCCATAGATAGATGCGTCGTGGACACTGTGACATGGCCCAGCGCTTGCCGTCTTGTAACCAGAATCTGTATAAGTACCGTGCTGTGAAGACGCCGTTCGCGCTATCAGGGGAGTGGCCAGATCCAGGCCTGTAGGGGCAGTATCTGCCCCGGGCTTATCCACGAAGCCATTGAAAGGATCATTTTTAGAAGCGATGTAGGCTTCCAGTGGGGCACCACCGAAGTCCTCGGCAATCTTTTGGGGTGTCAAGAACAGATTGTCGCGGGTGAAAAATGGCTGGTCCATGGCCGCTTTGCTCACCAAGGGCCTTGAGGGCCTCGGGCTTCTTCCTTCGTTCGGCGAAGATGAATGGGGATAATGAGACAGCGGCGAGAGTAGTCTTGCCGATGAAACCAGTAGAAAGGGCGATTCGCTCTGGCCGGAGGTCAGCCTTCCCCCCCGAATGCTATAACCACACACACAATCCGTTCGATGCACCTGTCTCCAGGTTGCGATGCACGTACAGGTTTCTCCCAGTACCAGCAAGGCAATGTCTACTCGTATATTGTCGCTCTTATCAGGCCTTGTGAGGTCTGAAAATGCGACAGATCCTCTGCACCCGAAAGGAGCAGCCCAGGACCTGGTCAGCTGAGCATATATCTATGCGCACCAACGGTGAGGCAATAAGTAAAAGGGTTCCGGTTCAGCGGAGCGCAACGTGTAGGCTGGTTGTTATGAGACAAAGCAAACGGGGCCACTCCATTCTTCGACAAAAAAAATCTGTCAAGAGCAATGGAGGGGGGGGGGGCAGAGACATGGAACCTGGCTGGAGTACTCTAAATGAGGCGGACATTGAGGCTTAAAGGAGGGGCGGCTGCCTAAAATAGGCGTCTGCGCCTTATTTTTTTTATTGGTCGTCACATACGCAAGCAAATCACACCGACTCTGAATGACCAAGCTTGGGACACAAAGAACGGTTCTGTGCCCCCGAATAGCACGTCGTCGTTGACAAAAAGTTCAATGGCCCTGTAATGTTACAGATGCGATCCATTATGTGGTTCGCCATTCAAACACCAAAAAACGTCGGTGGCAGTGCTGAAGAACATACCGGTTACATGCATTTTTGTATAGATGTATATATACGTTTATGCATTTACGAGATTTGGTACATATCATCCACGAAACGAAATCCAAACCTGCTGCCAACGCCTCGGCCTCATGCTTCGTCGCGCCATCGGTGGGCGGTCAGAACGTTTACGTCTTCCAAGTCTGTCCCGTTGGTAGAAACGCAACCTTCTCGGCGTCACTCCCTACGCTCATTCTAGTGGCCGTCCTTGTGTTGTGTTAAATTATACCCTACAGCGAACCACCGGCCACTGCCTGATCTTCCCATACAGTCTTTGCAATATTAAAAGGAGAGTAGGTAGGCAATGGTATCTTACTATGAGTATCTCCACCTTGGTCACCTACGTATGAGATAAGCTGACAGTTTATTGGTACCTCTGGATCCTCGCCTCTTGTACCTTATCCAGCAAGGCCGAGAACGAGAGATATCCGTTCTATCCCCCCCTTCGTATTCACAATATCCCCTTGTTTACCAATTGGGAAAGCTGAAATGTGGTGTGCTAGATGCAACATCATTATCACATTTCCGTGAATCCTCTCCATTGCTGCAGTTCTTGCTCCAGTCCCCCCTCCCAGGAAACATAGTACTTACCATCCAGACCTGTTGCCAAATACCTGATCTCACTGTTATTATCTTATATTGTTCGAGCAGCCAATCCACCTCTCGACCTTTCTTCCCTCCATGAGAGGGGATAAATGATGTTCGTGTTTGTAGGTGGCAACCGCTGGGTCTTTGCTCAGAAAATCAATGTGCCTCATCTTGTTTCCGACCGACCCGAGAAGTAGGGTGCCACTCGCATTATACAACCAGCCAGCCACCGAGCGGTTACAATAGAAGAATCAAATCGGCAAACTTGCGGTTCAAGTCAACAGGCCCGGCGTCGACCACGTAGCCCGCAGCTACATGCAAGTCCACTGCATTAGCTCCTGCTCCGGGGAGACGGGTTTACCTTCCTGCTTACCCAATGTATGGGCAATGCCACCAAGACTGCCGCTGGAAATAGTAGGAATGAGCGGAGGAGGGGTGTCATCTATCAAGCAAAGAAAGCAGAGGTGCCACGCCAAGGAACTCCAAGGATGCTGCAACCCTCATATTGATTACTAGGCGTATCCATTCATGCATATTGGGAATACGAACATTCCCACGGATGCCTTCTTCTGTCATCTTCCGTGTTGGAAGATATTTCCTTTGGCTGGGCCCATCGTTGGCGTTATATCATGTGCGGCTGCAACACTCCCATATTTTCTGTCATTTTTCTTTTCCCTCCCGCTTGTCACATGTTGTATTTTGTACTTCATGCAAGCTCCATAATGTTGCTGACAGCTTTGAATCTAGCCCTCACAAGTCGAATACAGACGGGTGCTTGCATGGCATGGCCACAGCGTACCGCTCGTCCCCGTAAGCATCTTGCCCTCATCCAGCAAGCGCTGGACTTCTACTTTCTAATAGCGCATCACCCCTCTGTTGTCACAAATGACTACGGTTAGAGCCAGAAGTGAATCTTGATAGAGAAAGCTTTATTTCAATGACCGCATAGATCGATCATGAGAGATCGGCAGTTGACTGAGGTTAGGGCTTAGGGGCTTCAGATGGACAATATGCTGTGGCCTTTCTGGCAGCTGTTTAGTCTCGCTACACACTCCATTCTTTGACGTTCCTTTGCATGTCCTCTTTTCCCGCGCTGTCGAAACGCAGAATGAAGGCCACGTCACCATTCGCTTACGATACTTCCTTTTTCCTACCCCTCGTCCTTCAGCGCGCTGCAAATTTCCTTTTACGGCCGCTCGCAATTGTGAAAAATTGGAACACTTTTCTTTTTCTTGCCGTCTTTTCTAGCCCGTCAGCGGTGGACGTCCGGACGGCCCACTCCCATGGCGACTCGAATTGCAACCGGTGGATTTCCAGCATGGCTAGGCTTTCGATGAAACCAGCCGCATGGAGCTATGTGAATGCTTCCTCGGGCCGTAGCATTGCAATTCCACGGCTGTGTGGCCCGGCCGCTCTTTTTCGCCCATCCATTGCTCTATCTCCCGCCATTCCTTTTTTGATACAACCTGCAACCTGCAACCTGCAGCCAGTGCTTTCCTCTCCATCAGACTCCCCATTACTGGAAAGCCACTGTTCCTGTGTAACCCCTTGCGAAGCACGTCCCCGGGGAAGCAATCCGAAAGGAGGTCTGGCCAGTTATCTGCTCCTTGATCTGCCGTCATTCAGGCGGCCACCTTTCCAAAAGTCTACGACTTTTTGCCACATATCCCAAGTAGATGAAACTACTTTATTACAAATCACAGACAGCATATCATGGCACAGGTTGAACCGACATTAAACCGCAAATGAGGCTCTACAGAAAACTTGTCAGACAAATGTGCCCAGTCCTCTCCGGTAACAATATCTGTCCCCTGGACCATGTGAAGGGTTGCACTTTACGAAAGCCATAAACTAGTCTGTGACTCGTAAACCACATATGCAATAGCAAGCTAATGCGCACACACGTGAAATGTGCATCTTTGCAATTGCTTTTTCTGATAGAAACTGCAGAGCTAAATGCCTTAAGTAGAGTGAGATAGCAACGTGAGGACGCCACTCGCCTTCTATCCCCCCTCCCCCCCCTCTCTCTTTCAGATATGGGATTGGAGATGGTAGCAACCTAAAATAGATGTGATCTGTCATATTCCTAGACCTCACCTTGAATAATCATTGGCGAATAGCTATACAATTTGCCTCCATTTCATCCATCTAGTGTTGTTACTTTTATTACTTATGCCTCCTTTTTGAGTCTAGGGGTTTATTTATCTCTTTTCTTGGCTTCTCTCCTAGATGTATACCTGGTGTGTATGGATATATGGTGATAATACATGCATAAATTATAAAGCTGCGTGAGTACATGGTACGAGAGTCAAGAATAGTCTTCGTTGGTCTTGGTACATAATGGGAGTAGTCCCATTCTCATCACGTTGCAGGTGTGAAAGGGCTTCTGAGTGGCTATGGTGAGAAACCTGATGGGGCCGACCCAGAAACAAGAACGTTAGGAGCCGGGCAAGGCCATGACTGGAGAGGAAGAAAAAGCATAAATACAGCATCTCCCCATCAGAGAAATTATTTTCTTTAGGTTCATGAAATCTTACAGTCTACACCTCCTACTCTAGAACTCTCCCAGGATCAAATTTTCGAAAAGGAACTTGTCCTTATAAACTCACATTATACAAAGGTATTTGGTAGATTGCGGTTTCATCTCCATTGCATATTCCGATTTCAGCACCCATACTAAGTTTCAAGAATACCCTATAAACACCAATATGTGCGAGTACGAAGAATTCATGTTCGACTGTGGCTGCTCCCAAATACGGCTCAAAACGTACTGTCATTGTGCCCGCAACGATCCCAACCACCAATGCTTCAAGGTCAAGAAGCTCAGCAATATGTGGTATCAGCAAACCTACTGTCAGAAGTGCCTGGTGAATCAGGCAGCCTCCAATGCCGGTGAGGGGCAGGTATCGTACAGTACCGACCAGCACCAGTGGCAGAAAGGGAATTGCCAGTAAAAAATTGGTATTTTTGTCGTGGTCTTGTATGTAATGTTGGCCAGTGTTAAGGTTCTGACAAAGACTTCCTTTTAGCTGGGTCAATATAAGACACAGCTAGGAAATTTACCAGTCTTTAGCCGAAGTAGAAGCCCCGTTTCTACTTTGCCACAAAGAGTGAAGAATATACAAATATGTAGTATAACTACACTGGTTAAGCTCTCAAATGTGAGGTATCTTTTGGAGGGGGAGGAGGGGATACTTCGCGATATGTGAAATACGCGACGCACGTTTAGAGCTAGAATTGAGCTGTCACAGCAAATTTCACTGGCGTTTGAATTTTAACCTGTGTGATCGAGAGAGTCTGTGCAGCCAGTTGCAACAGAGTTTAACCAACCAATCTATGACTCCTGAAAAAATATGTCTGTTCCTTTATCTCCAATATTCTAAAAATGAGTCAATAAAGCAGATACTTACTCTATCTCTGAAAAGCTTAAAAATAAGCTTGCATCAGCGTCGGGTATTTAGTTATCGAAATCCCTCGTTCCACATGGAAAGACGAAATTTCGAGCGGACATCTGTCAGACTGTCGTACTCACACAGAGAATTAATATCAACGAGACGTCATATTTTACAATTTAAGCTAGGTGTTGCTATAGAAAAGGCTTTAAAGCGTAACAACGGACATAAAGGGAGAGGATGAGAGTTCCATCAAGTCCCTGGTGGATGAGGCTGCCCATAAAGTGCGAAGCATATTGGGCGCAGAAGGTAAGAAGCACATACGTTTTAGAGGCCGTTGAGGGAATACCTTACTGATAGAGATGGGGGCGAGATATGTACGAATTCTGCATTGTTTTGACGTGTTATATGGGCTTTCTGTGCTTCTTCTGCCATACCGCGTGTCTATTAACACAAAGGGAGATAGGAAAGGTGCCAGAAAATGTTTTTGACAGCACGATAATTCGCCAATTCGCTTAACACAACTTACTCTCTGTACCTCGTCACCCGAATCTCTAAAAATCAGTCCTGCTAGCATATAAATGGCATCGTCATTGCGCTTGTGTCGAACTAAGGAGCCTCGCAGCTTCGCTTCGAAACGTCCTCCCGCACATGGCATTATAGGTTTGTCGCACCCACAACATTGCCGATGACATTGTACCGCTTAGAAAAGAATGTAATCCAATCATCCAGCACACCTTGCTCCTTGGAGTCCAAATCTTTCCACTCAGGCTTCACGTCAGCCACGTTTGTCGATGATTTGGCTAATGCCCGGGATGCGTCGTTGCCAGCAAACACTAAGGAGTAGATTGTCAGCCCAAAAACATCCCAAGCACAGAGTAGAAGAAAAAAACAGATATGCTAGAATAAAACAATGAGAGACTATGAGAGACGGAAGACGCGAAGCCGGTTTGTCTCCTGGGCAATGCGTCAAACGAAGGCATCCTACACCGCCCCGAAGCAACACCGAAAGTACGAAAAGTAGGGATAAAGAGGGAGAGAATGAGAGCCTGGTTACCGTGGTAGGAGCCGCCCGGTTGGTAGGCCTTGTTTCCCGTGACATCATAAACTTTGCCCTAAGGGCCGGGAATGTAAGTTCTCTGAGCTTATGCCGCTTATTCTCAGGATAGAAGGAGAGCAAAGGTTCTGTATGGGATTACCTTGATGGCAACATAGCACTTCCCGCCGTCGACGCCTACAGTCTGGTCAATGGATGTGGTCTCCGACTTGGTCCGCGGATCCCAATAGAGAAGCTCACCAATGGCCTGAGACAACTCCTCTAGGGTGATAGGATCGTCCTTAGGAGGGTTCAGCTGAACGGCAACCTTCGGTTCGAATTTTCCGGCCATTGTTGAAAAGAAGGAATAAAGAGCTGTTCTCAGACAAATGCTTAGCACGTGCTTGAACACACCGGTCGGTGTGGGAAAGGACCCAGCCTCGGCGTGTAGTTGCAAAAGCAGGTCTACTGAGGGGCATGGACCATCTCACCTTGATTGGAACCAGATTGTGTGTCAAGAGACTCTCCTGAAGTACGAGTTGAATGGCGGACTCGATTTAGAGATCTGAATGGACAAGTTTGACGTTGAGGGCCGGACTATGGGGAAGTTGGGCCCGGTGGGAGAAGTGGAGTATGGCGGGGGACGAATGAGGTGCTTGGGAAAGAATACACGTAACAACGGCAGGAACGGATGCCGTTAAGGCCTCAGGCAGCAAACCCGTTTAATGCCGACGAAGCTTCCTCCAGGCCCACTTTTTCGGCCTGTCGGTCTTGATGATCTTTTTGCTTCAAGCTGCCAATGCCACCGTATAGACGTCTTCAGCCAGGTATCATGGCGGTACAAGCGCTCACAGAGGCGCAGATGTGCCTCCGCGTGCGGTATGCGGGACTTGTACGGCCACTATTGTCGCCACGGCCGCCTTGTCGACCCATCGACGTTCGGGCCCTCCGCATCCGACTCTTCCACAGTCGCTATCACAGACCATTGCACGCGAATCCATTGGCCGTGGTGGGATCTGACACGCAAATAGGCCAGGTGCGGCGTCAATCCGCAACTCCGAACAATGAGGCTGTTCCACGGAGACCACCCCCTCCTCCACCAAGAGGGCGTTTGCTCTTCCTGCGCCTTCTGATGCGAGCAGTCTTCACACCCTTTCGAGGACAGTCGCTGAGGAACTTGTACGAAAAAAATCCCGAGGAAACGGTGCTTGCTTTGGCAGTGTGAGTGCAGCCCGGGAATAGTTCGGGGGAGACGGACGACCTGCTTGTCAGAGACCACCCGCGCTGACACGGATAGGCTTGTGGCATTTGTGTTTATATTTGCATACATTGCCCGCATCTACTACACCTACTTCAACAGCCGGCAGTTCACGCGCTACCCGCAGCCCGTGGCAAAGTATCTGCGCCGGGCCTTGTACTTTAGCAACTACTCGCCCGACCCGAAGCGCGCCCTCAAGAACTACAAGCTTGCTCTGGAGCAGTGTGACGAGCTCGGCTTGGACCCCTTCTCCGACGATGTCTTGGGCATCCGCATCCAGCTGGCCTCCTGGCTGGAGAGGGTGCAGAATTACGAAGCAGCCATCAAGATACTGGAGCTGCTCCTGGGCGACTGCAGGCGATGGGTTGAACACATGGAGAAGGGCATCGAGGACGGCAGTGTTAGAGACAGCGGCAACATGTCTGCCCGCCTTCCCGCACCCGTGCTGAAGGGCAAGGCTGCAGAAGACGAGAAACCCGCAGGGAAGGATCGGATCTCGGAAGTGGAAACGCTTTGGAGCCGGCGATCAAGGATTCTGCGCAAGGCCATCGGTATCAGCGTCAAGCTAGGCGAGCTGTATGCGGATGAGCATGTGCTGAATGCCGAAATGGCCCACGAGCGGCTGGTCTGGTCCGTCGACACAGCCCTCAAGGAGTTCCAGCGGCGCTCGGTTGCAGGTGTCAAGGCGGGAGAGGGCGACTGGATGAGCCCCAAGGAAATGGGTGCTGCGCTGGAATGTAAGACTGCCACGCCTTCTCCCATCCAGGTTGCCGGAAGCTGACCGACCACCTGTAGCGTTGGGGCACAGCTACGAATCACGATCGCAGTTCCATCTCGCGCTGCCGCTGTTCTTCCAGGCTCTGCGTCTGTGCAAGGATCCATGCCACAGTGCCGTTATCAGTATGTGTGCCGTGTTTCAGGCGTTCGAGAACGACGATGCAATCACGGCGGCTGCTGACCAGACTCAAAGTGAACAACCTGGCGATTTCATTTGCGCAGCACCCGCTGCAACCGCCCTATGAAACGCTGGTGGGCTCGGTGATGGATAGCCCGCACCCAACGCCGCCGACGCAGGAAGAGGCGCGGAAGGCGTACCTGGAGACGGCACAGCGGTGGGCGCTCAACGCCCAGCAACACGCGGCAGATACGACAGGTGAGGAGCGGACGTCTGAGTGCGACGAGGCATGCGTGGTGTCCCTGTGCAATCTGGGCGACATTGCGGCGATGCTGGGAGATATCGGAGAGGCTCGGCGTCGGCTTCGGCAGGGCCGGGCCCTGGGTGAGAAGCTCCAGTTTCCTGCTGGCGTGGAACAGGCCGAGGCCGGACTGCGCAGACTTTCATAGGCTAGGAAGAGGACACGAAGACACGGACACACCCAGCGATGACTGAGGGGGGTGCCTTAGTCGCCCCCAGTCGACGTTTCTGCGGCGGATCCGCGTGCCCGAGTTACGAATACATACGCATCAGTGTATATTGGAGGGGTGGAAGGGGGGGCGTGTTGGCCGGCCAAATTCACCTTGCAGGCATTTTCCTGCAGAGAAAAAAAAATATACGGAGGTACGAGGACATGGACGTGCATGGCAGGAGGAGGCAGGTTTGGGCCAGGCCCACCCCCCTGGGACAACAGCCGATCAGTCGGTATGGTTTCTGACGAGAGCCGGCACACAGGATTCTGCTGGCGAGCAGCTACAGATGTTGAACGTTGCAGCCGCCCAGGTCAAGCTTGCCCTATCGGCCGGACCACATCTCGCAACTGGGGGGGGGGGGGGGGGGGGGGGGCTGTTTGTGTCAGCACACATGGTCCAATGGCTCTTCGCCTGCTCGGATGCCTAGCCGGCCAGCCAGCTAGTGATGGTTCAGGTGTGAAGCGGCAGATGATCTGCTGAGGCGGCTATTCACGACCACGCACAGCTACCCAGATACCGGCAAAGAATAATTGCGCTCTCTGGAGGCAGCGAATCGGAGCCGATACTAACCATTACGAGATGGCCAAGTCATCTGCTGGCTGTGGCGATGGTACAGTGCATAGTCAGACGCAGTCAATACGATGCAATATCCCCATCTCTTCATGCTGCTCACCTCGCATTCTGCAGTTCCTGTATTTTCAAAGACTGGATCGTCAACTCATGTCCAGGGCCTCGTCCGCAACTCGCCCGAGAGTGCCTGGGTGTGCTTGGGTTGCACGCAACGAACGGCCCTTGCTGATTGGGCTTGGTGCCTTTGTCGTAGCCACCCCCCCATGCCGGTAGTTGAAAGGAAACAGGCGATGGCTGCATAGTCCACCGTTTCTTGTCACTCTCTCCACCGCCCCGCCCCTTTCATAAGATACGGAGTACATGGGGAAGGAATGAAAGAACCTTCCCGGGCTTTGACTGTTTAAGCGAGACGTCGCAGAGCCAAGACATGATAGGCCTTGGAGGGGGATGGGGTCCACAGCCTCTGGTCTCGACAAAGGGGGAGGGAGAAAAAAAAATGAAACCCAAAAAGAAAAAAAAAGAAAGAAAAAAATAACGCCTAGGCCTACAGTCAACCCATCATCCCAGCCATCCCCACGCAGAAAAAGCACACTAGCCCGCAGGATCGAGATGTGCTTCCTGCCATTTTCCTGATAGGACCATATGATGGTGAGCGTGCCAAGGCCGGCAGGGCTGTATGGTGGGAAATGCTACTCTTTCGGGAAACACGTCAAAGCCACCCCCCACGCATCACTTTTCCGAGCAAAGCGGCGAATCGGGTGGCCCGAAACAATGCGAGTGCTCGCAAGTATGTCGTCCGTCCGCCGCCATTTCGTGGTAGGCGGCCGCGACTTGGCACCGCTCGGGGGCGGGGAAGGGTAAATGTGGTCCTGTTTCTTGGCTTTGCAGGGAACGGGCTTTTTTCCGCGTTTTTTTTCTCCGCGCTTTTCTCCCAAGACAGCTGTGCTTTCGTATTTGCTCTGCCCTGCCTGCCCCTGCCCATCCTGTTTCTCTGTGTCCCCCAGGCACGGGCTTCGCCTATGCAAGCTCGCCCAGTACGGCAAGGCCAGGTTTTTCATACATATACGAATGCTGTAGAAAAAGGTTCATCTTGGCCGTCCGTGGCCCATCCATCCCTCCCCATGCGCGCATCCGCCCTCGAATGGGAAGTATTCCAAATCCAACCCCCCTCCCTTGCCTAAGCTGAGATGTTGTAGTATTTCCATAAGAAGGCTGAGCACAAGATCTCACGAGAAGCGAGGCACGAGTGGGGTGGACGTGAAAGAGAAAGCCAGCATCGCTTAAGCAGTCATCAAAGCTGCATGAGGAAGCGCAGTCGTGTGTGTGTGCGTGTGCGCATCCCAGAGACAAACAGTCATCGGTTTGAAACGATGCCCAGCTCAGCACTGGCAGTCTACATATACGAGGTCGGCCCTATCTGGCCGGTTAGGCAATAAAACAAGCTAAGGCAAGAGGTGAAATGGAATAAGCTCAGGGCCCAGAGAAACCGGCTTTGCTGTTCGCTGCTCGTGGCCTGCCGGTACCGTTGCTATCGTCACCATACATATCGACTGCCGCCAGCGTGCACAAGTCCGAGTAGTATTGGTGACTGCATGTGCATTCGTCCGGCGGATGGGAGAGAAAAGGGGGGCCGGGTGTGTGTGTGTGTGTGTGTCTGTGTGGCGTCTGCCAGCCTGTAGGATACCAGAACGAGACCGCAGCGAGCTCCGCTCGTCCTTTAGGCTTATCTGTTTTTCTTCGTCTTCTGTTTCTGTGCGTCCTTGTCGCGGGCCTGGATCCTTGGCTGCCGCTGCTGACTCGCCAATGGAAAGGCCCTATGCCAACCCAGAAGAAGGTAGAGGCCGAGTGAATGGCAGCAGAGGAGCGCACCAGAGCGCAGACTAATGCCGCCGGCCTGCACAGACATGCGTCGTATGCAACAGCAATCCCCACCGGACACCACACGGGCTGCACATGGCAACGATATAAGCATTCTCTAGTGGGGGCCGGTGCTCTGTCGACGCAATTTCCATCCATACAGCCGAGGCCGGCCAGTCGGCCAGTTTGCGGAACGGTCTCCGCCCTTCCCCGCCAATAAACGGTGACTGATTCGGCCGCTGCCAGGCTGCAGAACCAGCCCCCCCCCCCCGCGCTCGGGGGATTGCCGTTTCGTGACGACTGCCCCAACATAATAAACAAACGGAGCCGACATGCTGTCGCTGCCCCGGAGCGAAGCGGTTCCATAAGGACGAACTGACAGCGACAATCACGGCAATCAGGCCACACACGCATGGCCAATCATCACATTCAGGGGCTGGCCGGCACCGTCTCGACGCACCGGTTGGCCAACACGGCCGGAAATGGGGCATCGCCCAGCGCAAAGTGTCCTCTTCTGTCTGCTTGCGCCCTCCACCCATGCTTTGGCTACAGCCGTGTAGCCGTGCACAAGACGACGGCTCCTCCTGCTGAACATGCAGAGCTCGTCCGGCCCGGACGAGCTTCTTGTCGCTACGATTGCAGGCAGCAGGGCGCACAGTCGGGCAATCCCAGAACAATCAGGACAATCCGTTAGGACTCGCTTTGTGCTGGTTCTCCCCCCTGTGCAATTGTGGCATTGTTCGCTCCCGCTTTCTTTGTTGCTGTTTGGCGGGCTGCGGTAGCCATTTTGGCCCCTAGGGCTCTGCCCTGTCTGCCCTGTGCCCTGTCTGCTCGCCCTGCTGTTGGCCGGGTGGCAAGGTGGCAAGGTGGGAGGGGCGTATGGCACAGAAGGACCATGGCTACGACGTATAGTGAGGCTGGCCCTGTATATGGCGTGCAGTCCGCCAACTAACACGCAATGCGTTTTGGGATTGTAGGTCATCCTTATCACTCACGTGCCTCGGCAGACTCAGCCTGCCACTCGCTCTCCATCATCTGTCGGCAGTCACAAGGTGTAAGCACTTTTCCACGTCGTCGCCTCATGCGTGATAGCGCACCACCCATCAGATGGTTCATGGACAGATAGAATCTCGATTCGTAGACGATTAAGCGACCGTTGGAGATCTACGGGCCCTACGCCTACGTAGCCCTCTTGGAGGGAACCTAAACCAGGTTTCGCCTAAGGTGAGTTGATCCAGACGCCGCCGGCTTCCCCTCTGCCGACTTTTTCGACCCCTCTCTTATCCTTTCTTCCTCCTGCCTGGGAGCTGGCAATCCCTCTCGTTGATGTTTCAATGGTTGTGGCGCCGCCTCGACGTAACGTAGCGAACAAATCGGCCCGGTACTATTCGTCAATTGGAGCTGGCGCGGGCTCTGAAGCCCTCTTTTCTTTGTCGTCTGCCCTTTTAATCTCCCTGAGCACTATCCCCCCCTAACAGAAAACTGCCTCGAATTGACGCACTAAGAATATATGAAGAGATCAACACAAGGTGGCAGGGCCGCTAGTTGACGTCATGGCGCCGGCTTGTTTGCAATCACCACTGTCCGGATGCTCCAAGACGCCAGTGCCACTACTGCATGCTTTCGTCAGTGACAAATTTTTACTCGTATTTCTTCAGCGGCTACGTGCGATTCATTCGCGACTGGCCCCCGATCCCTCCTTTCGGACCGTGAGACCTTCCGCATTCCAGTGTCGACGCTTCCGCTTTTGGCCCTTCTCTTCCACGCAGCTGCCGATTCCGCTCAGTGTCCTTCCTGTGGGCTTGTCCTTTGGAATGTGGTCCTGGGCCTGGGCCTCTGGGGCGCGGAATGCGTCTTCTTATCCATTTTCGCAGCGCAACAGGGCCCACCGTTTCCCTGCTGCCCCTGTGCGCCCAGCACTGACTTGCCCCATGAAAGAAAGTCTTGTCGCTTGGTTCGTGGCCAGGCCCACCTGCAAGCTGCCTGCCCAGAACCATGTCACGCTCGCGGCGGCCGCTCCTTCCCACCTCGAGAACCGCCGGTTTAGCTCATGACTGGGCGGAATACCAAATAGCCCCCTTTGCCTCTCCTCGCTGCAATGTATCTACGCCGTATTGTGTCTGGCTAGCAGTCGGGACCAGTGTCCGCCTCTTTTCCTCCCTTCCTCTGCCCTTTTTTCGAGCTGTCTGATTGGCCCTCGACCTCCATTCTGCGCTTCTAGGCTGCATTCGTCCCTAGCAGGCGTCCAAAGTACCCGTAGTGGACCTGGTACTTCGTCAGCTCCGTACTTGTTAGGGCCATGAGCCTCAGGCTAGCTTGGTGAAGATACTCGCACATATTGCTTATCGCCACCCCCTCGCTTTCCACCACACGCCACACACCCTGCCTTCTCCACACCACTCTAGCTTGCGCTCCCACACAGCCATCAGAAACCGGGCAAGGCAAGGACCCTACAGCACGCAGCAGGAGCGATCATACATGTAGCATCGGCTGTTCATACAAAGGAAGCTCCTGCCCAAACCGCCGGGAGTGTATAATAAAAAGGAAAGGAAGGACGGCTAGAACTCTAGTCCCAATCTAGAAAGGATGTACTTTTAGCGCCTGTACTCCGTCGTCCAAATCTTCGAGATTCTTTTATTATGTCCCCGTTCCTCCTGTCCTTCCTTTCTTCTCTCCCCCCAGCTTTTAACTGCTCTCGAATTTACGTTCACGGTATAATTCCACAGTCTGAGAAGCTGCTCGCATTTTCTGTCTGGGAACAGACACTTCCCAACACATGACCTCGAGCTATCTAGCTTGCACTTAAATATCTGTTCCCCCCCCCCCCCCCTTTCTCCCCACACAATTTTCTTTGGGCCTTAGCACCATTCATTATTATTCTATATTTAAATTCATTGTCCACACTTTGGCATTGATACATCAAGTTGTTTGGCCGCACTTCAACGATCAAGCGCCGTCTGGTTTCTGTCCTACCAAGACAAGACACCGCCATACCTCTAATGCTCGCTGCAACATTTCTGGACCCAGCGCAATCAGCCTTCATGGATATGCAACACAAATATGAGAATATCTCGCCCACGCAGTCGAACTTTGGCTTCGATCTCAGTGGGCCTAATAACGCCTATGGCGACCCAGATCTGTATCTGGACACCGCCAACGGCTCGCCTACACAGAGCTCCGAATCTCCTGTAAGTGTTAACCCATCACAAAATCATTAGTAACACGGTGTAGCCCGAGCCCTGAGCTGACTTGCGGAATAATCCAGTACCAAAACGTTCCTTTTTTCCAAGACTATATTGCTTCAGAGGTCTATCCTAGTCCAGAAGTAGAGGCAGAATCACCTGCGTCCGAAGGGCTGTACCAGCAGCACCATGTGAAGCAAGAACACATGCTATCTGATCTCAATATGAAGGAAGAACCGCTACAGCCTGCGGCTAACTCGTTGGTTGGTGCCACACCGTCGACCACCTCTGCCTCGTCAGCAACCGTCACACCGGCAGCAAAAGCGCCTGCCAAGCGGAAGCGGGAGAATCGGTATAAGAATGCGCCAGCATCAGTGTTGTCACGCAGACGGGCCCAAAACCGCGCTTCGCAGCGGGCATATCGGGAACGCAAGGACCAGCGCATAAAGGATCTTGAGCAAATGCTGGAAGATTCGCAGAAGAAGAGCCACGGCTTGCACTCCATGTTGCAGACCTCTCAGAACGAAATATCCAAACTGAAAGGTCATATCGCCAGCCTGGCGTCATCGCCGGTAACATCGGCACTCGGCCATGCTCATATCCAGGCGCAGGCTCAGGCGCATCACCAACAACAGCATCAGCAGCTTCAGCACCAGCAGCTCCAGCAGCACCAGCAGCACCAGCAACTCCAGCAGCACCAGCAGCACCAGCAGCAGCACATACAGATGCACCCGCAGCACCCGCAGCACCACAGACATAGCTCGTCGGCCGCATCGCATGCATCTCATATTTCACAACTTTCTGTCGCGTCCTCGATGTCGGTGTCGACTTCGTCTTCAGCCGCACCAACACCGGGCATTGCTGCGCCTCTGGTGTCAGGCTTTGACCCCACGACAGCAGGAACAATGGGAATGACGAACCAGGACCAGATCGACTCCATGTTCCTCTACGCGCAAATGGGGACGGCATACACAGCATGAGACAATTTACCGCCAACAGCAATATGTCATACGACATTCGCGCGATCGGATGGCGATCGGGCCGTCTTCTATGACGGAACGGTGATGCCCTGTTAAGGGATAATTCTGGCATTTGGGGGTTTGCACGGAGTACTTTACTGTCCATTTTCGGATACTTTGGGAGAGGGTGGCGTTCCACGGTAAAGGGTTGACTGGAAAGGCATAGGATAGTACTTTTACGCCTTCTGTTTATTGATCTTGATGGCGAGAGGGTAAAATATGCCTCGATCGCTGGTTTACACGCATTTTTGCAACCCCCTCGATAATACCAAAAAAGGTTCAAATGAGAAGCAAATGACGAAAATGCAGCACGTGAGAAATGTGACAGCCGAAATTCTCAGCATGTAAGGGATACAATGCGATTGTACGGTAGAAGGCAGTCACGAAGTAGATTCATACAATGAAGTTGGTGTGCTCTTTTCCTGTCATGTAGCTGCTAGCCTACGGACCTGTCTGTTGCTCCTCTCCCTCCCGACCCCTTGGCGGTCGGAGAGAAGAGCGTTCACTGGCTGGTCAGTCCTGCAGAATTGATCGAATGCAGCCCCTGATACAGGATTTGTCGGATCACTGATGCTTGCAAACACAAAGTTCCTTGTTGAAGATTTTAGCTTTTATCTTAATTTGCGAATATCGGATGGTCTCTCGGAGCATCTCTCCCTCAGTGAGTTCGGGTATTCCGCGGTGAGGATCTTCGAGGATCGACAGTTTCCGCCCCTCTTCTGCTGATCATGGGAAGAGGGGCCATATGCTTGCCTTCACTACACACAGAGAGACCCAGAGACAGCTGCTAAAGGGCAGCAACAGCACGAGAAAGAAAAGGAAGGATGAGAACAGCGACAGCAATGTAGCAACACGGCAGAGAGTCGACCCCACCTTTACGAACAGGCCCTTCTCGACCTGCTGCTCAATGAGGTCATTACCAGAATACATGAAAGATACGCTATCGAGTATTGCACCCCCCCCCTCCTCTACTACAATAGTGTTACAAGGATGTGAGGTCCAGGCCCGCCCAGCCTTGTGGGGGGAGGGGTGTGGCGGGGTATCGTTCCTCTTGTTTCCGGAGCATTTTGCGCGCTGTCGCATTTTGGCTATCTGTCTGCTTCCAATTGGGGATGCTTTTTCTGGTCATGAGTGTAAGGTTTTATTTTATTTTTATTTTTATTTTATCTCTCTCCCTTTTCAGTTTCATTTCCCTGTCCTTTTACCGTCAAAATTTCCTCGTTATTCTCTTTTGTTCTCCTTCCTTCTTTTTTCTCTTTTTTTCAACCTCTGCCTTCCCTCTTTAGAACCCACACCTAGTAGCTAGTGGCGCTTTCCCTTGTTGGCTTCAAAGATCGCCGCTAATGCCGCTAACGCCGCTCTTTCTTTGTTTGCGGTCTGTGCTGTGAGACAGCCCGTCAGAAATGTCAAAGACTGGGGTGTCTCACTCTGCTGTAACTTGATTTCTCCCCTGTGGTTCCCGGCCGATTATTCCAATTTCGTCCGTGTCCGCTTCTTGCAGCATTCCTGGTGCTACCGTGTGGTTGCGTCCTACTTTGTAGATCCAAGCTGTCCGTGCCTTGCATGCTGCATGCGCTGGGTCCTCAGAGACGAACAGTGGAAGAAGTGAAATCACTCTGGCCGGACTCGACCAGAGCACAGCCCCTTCCCGTTCGCGGACAAGCAAGGACGAGAAAAATGCGGTCCTTGTGTGAGCGACACCAACCTTTCAGCTTTGGAATCAGGCCAAGGGAGACTGCGTATCCATTGGCCATTGCACCAGTGAACAACCGACGCAGCGTCGCATTCTGTCCCGATCGACAATCGAGGTGATTGTTATGATGCACCCTTGCGAATGCTTCGGTTACAGCAATTTATGCACGCCTTTGCTCTTTGGCGTCCCATTAGCTGAATATAGAAGAAGAGGCCATGGCAACAAAAGAGGGGCATCCGTGCTAGGGAAGCAAGGGACAGACGCCCCGAGCTCTGCTGGCAGAGTTGCCTGACGGGCCCAATGGTTAACATTGGATCAATGGTTAACATTGGGTTACCCATGGGTTGCTCCGTTCCGAGGGCCAGCTCTGCAGTCTCCGGCCTGACCATGTGCAAACGCCGAGCGAGCTGAGCCGGCCAAGCTTCAATTAAGCTCGAGGCCCGCTTCAAAGAGAGGCAGCTACCAGTCCCTGACCACCTCGCAACACCCTTATTTTCGTCTGCACGCCATCTCCCCTTGTGCCTGTTGACCAGGGTCCCGTCGGCTTACTTCTCGGCATACCATCTAGCCAGCTGGTGACTTATCGCTGGTCCGAAGGGGGGTGGGCCGGTCTGCTTCCCCGGCTCTGGCTCAGCATTGTACCACGCTAATAAAGAGACAACGAGTGATCCTCTTGCTGCAGACACCCATTCAGACCTGTCCTGCCCCCACATTTCTCCAATCTATCTATCTAGTTGGTCCTTCTACTTTCTTGGTCTCCGGCCGCCGGTTTGTCACAAAGAAAGCCACCAGAGTGTTAGCAGCTGAACTATGAGGTAGACGTGCAGACCACCTGACACTGCTTTGCCGCTGTTTTTCTGTCCAGGTAGGCCTCGGATGCCCACCAGGATGCCCACCCGGACAGTCCGAATAGTAAACATCGGCACTTTCGCGGGTGGAACATCAAGGTACTCGTTGCTTTATCAACCCTGACCAGTCCAACAAGCAGCCACATCAAATCCACAGCAGGGATCTAGAATCCAGACAGGCTCTTTGAGATAGGCGACCCAGGAATCCGGAACCGCAATCAAGAAAACCTGTTGGTCCCATCTGTTTAGATATCACGGCCAACGTCTTCAGGCACATCCGACCTCTGCGTGAACCAGGGCCCATCGTCTATTTTCAGGGGCACGCATCCGACATCTTCTGGTATATCTTTTGCGCATTGGATGCCTTTTTTTATTGTATCTGGGGAACGGCCACTCCGCTGCCTTCGCGGGCTTGCATCACGCCGCCATCTTGGTGTGGCGACACATTCAGCCATCAGGATGAATGCTGAATCGATGTCTTCTTGGCAAAAGGCCTGAAAGAGGGACTAAAAAGGCGGTATGCCGAATCTTAATCCTGGGCATCGCCAAGCCCACCGCTTGATGCGGAGGGTGGCCAACAGAGAGGCTTGGCGGCCTGGACTGGGCGACCAACAGTCGGAGTCAATTTCCAGGGCAGCAAAGTTAGTTTTTAGTAGCAAATTGGCCAATGAAGAGGTTGCAAAGCTCTCCTGATCTCCGGAGAAGTTGCCCCCGGAAAGCTTCCAGACCTTCATTGGCCAGCCTTTGCAATCTTTGGAACGGGTGCTTGATATGGCTGCCCAACAAGACAACAAGCCACTCCGGCCAATCCCCGGTAGATAAGGGGACAGATGTGATAAAACTAGCCTTGCTGTTGTTGCCTCTGTGCCGCGGCTATCTCGATACCTGATTTATGTATCCGTTCTTGCCCGTGCTGAGCTGTGCTCTTACTTGCCTGTTGGTGCTGGGGGACATGGCCGTTCTAATTTGGCTCTACAAGATTTCTTTGTTAATCCATACGCAATCCGAGATAAATTATGGTATATAGGAGTTTTGTTTGAAAATGCCGTCCAGATTTTCCGTGTCTTGACGAGAGATGCGGCCGGAACACTACAGAACTGAGTACGTGGTGAAGCAAATCTTTTGAGAACAGAATTGTTCCGGCGGCATACAAACGCCACATTACGGGGGACATACTAAAAGCTGCAAATCCGGCCCTATATATCGTTTTGCGCATCCTTCTCTGTATTTCTCAATCATGTTAGTCATATAATTTTCTACGACCAACCTATTGTCGAAGATTGGTATTGGATGACCAATACGATGAGTCAGGATGGCCTCAAATGGCCCAGAATCGCGCTTGAGAAATTAAATCTCTGTCACTTACTTTTTGTCCATGCAATCTCATGGGCGTGCCTTGGGAAATCATATTCTATGACTAAAAACTGATATAGCATTTGCTGAGAATGATACGATGAGCCGCCATATATAAGTAAGGTGACCATTAGGCGCGGATGTAAAATTACATACTGACTTCCCAATGAAATTTCAGAAATAGAGGTGATGCGTGGTACTTCAAGGCCTGAAAAAGGTTGGAAACGCTTCTCTTTTGATGTTGATGAGTGTCTAATCTCATTTGAGAACATATTTCTCCAAGTCGAGGTAACGCAACAGTTTGTGCGGCTCGAGACACAACAAATTCATTGATGATCGCTCTGTCGGCTTTTTGACAGTGTCTTTGGGCCCTCCCTATTTGGCACTGTGTATCTATTGGGATCTTTCTTTGAAGTTCTCGCAAGACTCTATTGATGCCCTCGCTCAATAGAGCCTAGAATGGAACGAAAACGGCGGTCCGTCTTTGCTCTCAAGATTCAAAGCACAATTGATATTTAGGTTTTTGTAAATGCATAAAAGCCCACGTCTTTCCAACCGCCGCCTGCATTTCATGCCAGAAGCAACCAACCACAATATCAAAGTATCACGGATCGAATTTATATAAAAGAACGAAAAAAAAAAACACAGACGAGGGATACTCGCACGCAAAGGAGGAATCACGGGCACCAGTACCAGCACCAACACACGATGCCGTCAGACCAGAAGGAAGGTGCTGTGTACTCTGCGTGCTTTGGCCCGACGTCCAAGACTTCCAGCTCTGAAGTATCCTTGTGGCCAGGAACAGACGAAACGGACAGGAACCATGGATCAATCGTTGGTTGCTCACCTAGCCGGGATGGACTGGGAGCCCAGGCACACAGCACGGCATGGAAAGAAAGGCCCCATGTTCTTGTGGCTTTCCTGGCTGCCATATTGTTCATTTTCCAGTTTGGGAATGTGCTGGGAAGTGTCCCTTCGACAAGACTCTTGGAGAACATCATCTGTCGTGAGCATTTTGGCAACCACACCGGCGCCAACAGCATTTCTTCTTTCTCGACGCTAGATGAGAGCATGTGCCAGGTCAGCCCGGTCCAGACGGAGCTCAACATCGTGTCGACAGGCCTGGCAGTATTTGGGTGTGTTCCAGGCACGTATCTTTATTATAGTCCTTGTCATCGCCCTCGTCGGCGTCTCGTTGTCCCTTTCCTCTGACCAAGTTGACGATATAAAGGCCTGCTGGTCGCTTTCTTCTTCGGCATGCTCTCTGACTCCTGGGGCCGCCGCCCCGTTCTTGGGCTTTGCATGCTGGGATTGGTGATAAACAACATCTGGTTTCTGCTTTTGTGTTGGACGTGGACGCATGGATCCATTCGGACGGTGTGGACAAGCTCCATCGCGCTGTTTGTTGGCGGCGGATCCAGCGTTGCCGAGGGTGTTCTCTTTGCGATTGTCTCGGACGTATCTGATGCTGCTAACAGGTAAGATTTTGTTGGTGAGGAGGAAAACTCGGGCAAAATTAAACCTTCTTGGAGCGTACCTCCAGCCGCTAATTTTCCTTGTTGAAGCAGGGCAATGCATTTTCAGATCGTCATCTCCGTTGTGCTGCTCTCCGAGGCTGTTGCTCCTGTTGCAGCCAATGCAATGATGGAGAATAACATCTGGAAGCCACTGATATTATCGCCAATCATCGCGGTTTTCGGAGCCATTCTCATGGCTTTCTTTCCAGAAACATTGCCAGCGAAAGCAGTCAGAGAACCCAATCGCGCTTTCAAAAATAAAACACGACTCCAGCTGCGCGAAGGACGCATATGTCCAAGCGTGGCAAGCATGGCCGGCCCATTTGCGCTGCTCATGAGGCAGCCAGCAGTCGCTCTTCTTACCCCGGCCACAGCCTTCACAATCCCTCTCTCGACCGCGGCACTGTCGTTGGCCCTGCGGTACATGGCGCTTCGGTTCAGGTGGACGCTGGGAGCAGCCGGCGTCCTCCTCGGCCTGCGCACAGGCATGAGCATCATCGTGCTAACTATCCTGGTCCCGCTTGCCTCCTATGTGCTCCGGCGTTGGTGGCACCGGAGTACTTCTGGGGACCAGAGCCAAGAGCAGACGCAGGCGAGGCAAAGAACTGTTGTCTTGGCCCAGGTATCGAGCCTGTTTACCATAGTGGGCATGGCCATGTTCGCAGCTGCTCCAGGCATTGCTCTGGCCTCCACCGGCCTCGCTGTGTTTACGCTCGGCTCCGGCCTGCCTTCGTTGAGCCGCACAGCGTTGGTTGATCTTGTTGATCCGGCACATGTCGGGCGTGTCTTTTCGGCCCTGGCAATTCTTGAACTGGGCACATACCTGGCTGCTGGCCTCGGACTCAGCGCCTTGTTCCAGACGGGCATCGGCAAATATGGAGCGGACGCGACACCAGATCAGGGAAAGCAGCATCTCTTTCTAGCCTTACCCTTTTTCACCACAGCTGCGGCCTTTTTCGTCGTCGGAGCTATGCTCAGCTGTGTGCGGTTGCCACGCGTCGACCCAAGCTCAAAAGCGGATGGTAGATAATGGTACTTGTGACAACCTCCGGCCCGGCGACCCGCATTGGCGGATCGGTGCAGCCCGACGCAGAGAAAAGAACCAGGATGGACTGTGAATGTGTGGGAGTTGGTATCCTTATGTTCAGAGCGTCCGCCTGGAGAGTCTCGAATTTGCACTGCTGCCAAAATTTAGGCCAATCGCGGCTCTTGTGCTTATTGCTCTTTCCCTCTCGCTCAAAACAACGCGTAGGCCTTGCCTTGCGTTGTGACAGATGTCATTTTACATGGCAGGTGGCTTTGCTCTGGCGCCACCCAGGCTTCTTGTACGGAGTACGGAGTTGACTTTCGGATGTAAGAGTACCCTTCGGGCTAGTCCTGTCTTAGTATGCATTGCGCTTTCCGTTTCGGTGCTGGTTTGCTGTCTTGGAACGGCGCAGAAATGCTACTCAGATTGACTGGCTTTTCGCAAAATTGCCCTTGCATAATAGTCGATAAAGTATTTCCACACTTTTGACAGACTCTCGCCTCATGTTGCCCCTGGAAATAGATTGAGGCCCTCCAAAAGACCATCTCGCGTCGGCTAGGACTGCGAGTACGAGTACGGACTTCTCTCGATCGGATCACGTGCATGCATACAAAGTAAGACCAACGCACGGCCAATGCGCCAGGCTTCAAGGCAATGGAAACATCTCGACTTCCCCCCTGCAGCGCCCTGGGCGCGGACACGGCAGCCTGGCCCCGTCCTATCGCTGCAGCTGTGGAAATTAAATATTGCTTGAGCTGCAGCTTTTAACCAGCGGATTCAACACCACTACTCCGTACAGCCGCTAGCCTGCCGTTCCTGACCCAAGAATGGTCTTAGCGCTGCTGACAGGTATGTTTTCACTTTCGTCATGCATTCCTAGCGTGGAAGGTGTTGAAAAAGCATAACGG
The DNA here is from genome assembly GCA_029299595.1 of Grosmannia serpens. Taxonomy (NCBI): domain Eukaryota; kingdom Fungi; phylum Ascomycota; class Sordariomycetes; order Ophiostomatales; family Ophiostomataceae; genus Grosmannia; species Grosmannia serpens. The sequence goes on from JANSMH010000235.1 coordinate 26,888, forward strand.
GTGTGATGGAGCCTTATCCGTTTGGATTGTGCTCGTGCTCGCACGTCGTAGATGGCCCACGCGCCATCTACGTGTGGTGTTTCCATTCCAGACCCGTTCTGGCTACCCCCATCGGTGCTCACAACATCTACGACTCGGCGGAGACCATCACCGTCCTGGACAAGCGCTTCGATATCTTGCCAACCGCTGGTGCCTATGTACTTCAGCCAGCCAGGCCGGTGAAAGTGACAGCACCCTAAGCCCAATATATCTTACTATTGTGATAGAGCGAATAAATGGACATCTGTTATTGCAGTCGTTGTGATGCGTGCCGGCTGTCACCCCACCCCCCCTTTTCTCCCACCGATGTGGCCGACGTGTAAGTGGTGAGTGAGTGGTATGCGCGTTCAGACCGTCCTCCCTCCTCTCGCCCTCATGTCTCTGTTGCAGAGGGTGGGCACTATTTAATATATGATGGCTCTGCCTCGCCGGGAAAATATGTCTCTCGATTCTCTCCCTTGCTCCCCAACACCATCACGGCTTGCACTCTTTTGCCGTCGCCTGAGCATATCTCTGCTCGTCCGTTCGTTTTACCTCGCTCCTTGCCGTAGTGCCCGTCACCGTCACTCCCTTTATCCTTTCCTTCTCTCTGTCAGATCCTTTTGATTTTCGTCTTCTGAATTTCACAACATGGCTCGTTCCTTTCTTCGCCTGGCCACCACTGCCGCCGTGGCACTCTCGATTACCGCTCCCGTCCGTGCTGCAAGCCAATATGTGCTGAACAAGCAGTACGACTACTCCAACTTCTTCGACGAGTTTGATTTCATCGACTCGGATGACCCGAGCAACGGCTATGTCGACTACCAGAACCAGTCTGCTGCTTTTTCCAGCGGCCTTGCCCAGATCACAGCCGGTAACAACATCGTGCTTGCTGCCGACTCTTCCCTTGTGCCAGCTGCCGGTGCTCGGGGCCGGAAGTCGGTCCGGGTCGAGGGCAAGGACAACTTTACTCTCGGCCTCATCGTTGCCGACTTCGCCCACTTGCCTGCGCTGGGGTGCGGTCTCTGGCCAGCCTTGTGAGTGGCGCTCTGTGATTCGTGTTTTTGTTTGACCACATCGACTGACGGCCGACAGCTGGATGTATGCGGACCCGTGGCCAACTCGGGGCGAGCTTGACATCTACGAAGTCTGGAACCTCGAAGATGCCAACACCATCTCGCTCCACACCGACCATTCCAGCACGGTCGGGACTTGTGACCTGGTCCAGGCCAACATGACGGGCACTATCAGCACCTACAACTGCGACAACTACTACGCGAGCGGTAGTGTCCAGTACACCGGCCAGGGATGTGGTGTTGCCGAGGACAATACCGACGGCGAGAACCCGTTCAGCACCAATGCACACAACGACGGCGGCATCTATGCTACCGAGTGGACCGAGGAGTACATCAAGGTATGGAGCTGGCAACATGGCGACGAGCCGGCCGATCTCTACAGCGCCAACCCCGACCCGTCGACCTGGAGCACGCCTCGCTCGTATGTCGGAACGCCCAACTGCGACATCGACAGCGTCATTTCCCAGCAGCACCTGGTTCTGAACCTGGACTTCTGCGGCGACGGTGCCGGCAACAACTTTGGGTCCTGCTCGGCGCTGCACCCCAACTACACTGCATCGCCGACGGGATGCGCCAGCTATGTGCGGAGCCACCCGTCGCAGTTTGTCGATGCCTACTTTGAGGTCGCCTCCATCAAGATCTACCAGGAGCAGCTGGTGGTGCTGCCTTTTGCAAACACCAGCTCCGTCTTTTCCTCAAGCGCTGCCACGTCGACGCCTCTGAGCTCGTCGACGGTGTCTCTGAACTCTACCAAGACCAAGCCTTCCCTGAGCTCTGCCACGTCGACATTCCTGAACTCGACCACGGCGAGCTCTTCTCTGGCCGTTTCCGCCACGGTGTCGGCAGTTGACACCGTCGCGTCGAGCACCGCTGCCGACGACGGCGCAAGCACCGTCTATTCCACCGTCGTCTCTACCATCTACTCGTGCGCTCCCACGGTCACCGACTGCCCGTACGGAAAGGTCACGACCGTGGTCTACGCCGTGACTGCTTCGCCCACCAGCTCGCCGGCTGCTGGCGACAGCGTCAGCACCATCTACTCCACCGAGGTGTCCACCATATACTCCTGTGCCCCGACCGTCACGGACTGTCCGTATGGCAAGGTCACGACGGTAGTCCATGCTGTGGCCGCTTCGCCCACCAGCTCGGCAGCTGTCAGCTACAGCACAAGCACCATCTACTCCACCGCCGTGTCCACCGTGTATTCCTGTGCCCCGACTGTCACGGACTGTCCGTATGGCAAGGTCACCACCGCTGTCTATGCCGTGACCACTACGGTCTGCCCCGTCACAGAAACCCAGGGCACGAGCGCTTCTGGCAACGGCAGCTACGTGGTGCCGTCCCACAAGGCTGTCACCACTACCAGCAGTGCCGTGACATTGGCGACCGGGACTGAGACTGGAGTCGTGACCGCTGTCGTGACCGCTGTCGTGACCGCTGTCGTGGTGCCTGCGACGTCTGTGCCGGCCACGACTGCAGTCTATGGCTTTTCCAACTCGACTCGCGGCTATGCGTATGCTTCTGCAGTCGGCTCTGCTTCTGTGGCCGGCTCTGCTCCTCTTTCCACCGGGGGCTATGCGGTGCCTTCCATCACTCCGACCACAACGGCTGCTGTCACTGCTGGCGCCGCCTCTTCGGGTGCCAGCACAGTGCTGTTGGTCGCTGCCGGGCTCTGTGCCATATTGATGATCTGATCTGAACGCGAGATTTGGGCGATTGAATTGGAGCGGATTTTTGCCAAGCTGTTTCCTGCAGTTGTGTTTGCATAGTTAATGGGAATTTAAACTACACAAGACCTGTCATTCTTGGACGTTGTTTCTTACCGCGTCATCTAATCGAACCAAAGGGGTGTTTCGGCTTGGTGCCTATGGAATTCACGTAATAGATCTGCAGCGCAATGGCGAGTAGAAAAAGTAATCGAGATCGATTTAGCGGACTTGCTCCTGGTTAGCGGGCTCTAGTGGCGCTTATTAAGCCATGTCAGCGGGCTTTATCGCCAGCCACCGAACACATCCTGGCCTTTCTCTCCCACCAACACTGAATATCGTGGCATGCAATCCGCACCCAGCATGTCGTTTTCCCGGAGAGTAGGCGCACAGATGCACGCGCTGCCAAGCATCTCTGGGGCCATGTTTGTGCGGTCCTCTGGGCTTGCGCGACTGGCCGGTCGCCCCGGTCTGTTGCCACTCAGCGCGCAGCTCAGGCCAACGGGCACAACGGCAGCTGCTTTGGCAGGAAGACGGCCCTTTGTCAGCGCATTGACGAGGAGGTACAACTACGAGCCCAACGACCCACGGCAGGGGCCGCGGCGGGTGTACAAGGCGGTGCCGGTGACGCCGCAGGAGATGCCGCCGCGGTCCAGCTTTGACGGCAACGGACAGTCGCAGCAGTTCGCTGGAGGCTTTCCGGGAGGAGGGCAGTCGCCGCCGCCGCCGCCGCCGCCGCCGCCACGCTGGAAGAGGTCGTTTCTATGGCGGACGGTGCACAGCACGAGCATGCGGGCGGTGATGGCGGCGGCGATGGTGGGCGCGCTGGGGGTGTACTTTACGCACCTGGAGGTGGTGCCGGTCTCGGGGCGGCGGCGGTTCAACTGCTTCGGGGAGGAGTCGATGCGGCTGCTGGGACAGCTGCAGTACGAGGCGCTGATGGAGGAGGCCAAGGAGCAGGGACAGCGGTTCCTGCCGGACTACGACCCGCGCACGGTGATTGTGCGGCACGTCATGCGACGGCTGATTCCGGTGAGCGGCATGGCCGACGGCGAGGGCGAGTGGGAGATCCGCGTCATCGACGACGCCAAGATGGCCAACGCGTTTGTGCTGCCGGGCGGCAAGGTGTTTGTGTTCAGCGGCATCTTTGCCATTGCGCGCTCCGAGGACGCGCTGGCCGCCGTGCTGGGCCACGAGCTGGCCCACAACCTGGCCAACCACCACGGCGAGCGCGCGTCCTCGGCCATTGGCACCACCATGCTGCTGACCAGCGCCTTTCTGCTCACCGCCGGCCTCGCCTACTTTGTGCTGCGGCCCGTCGTCAACCTCGTCTTCAACTCGCCCATGAGCCGCCTCCAGGAGACCGAGGCCGACTACATTGGCCTCATGCTCATGGCCGAGGCCTGCTACGACCCGGCCCAGGCTGCCGACTTTTGGCGCCGCATGGAGCAGGCCCAGCAGTCCGAGCCGCCCGAGTGGACGAGCACACATCCTTCTGTGCGTGGCCAACCCCCCTTTCCCCAGCCCCTGTGGCCCTGCCCACCGCTCCCCTGCTTACTGGATACAGAACCAGCACCGGCTCCAGAAGATCCAGGAGTGGCTGCCAGAGGCTCTGGAAAAGAAGCGCCAGAGCGCCTGCGACGGCACCCAGGGCTTTGCCGAAAAGTTCAAGCGGGCTATGCGGCAGGGCATCATGATCGTGGTGTGAGCGGGCCCCGACTCGTCCGCGTCTTGCCTTTTATTGCGCATGTCGCCATAAGCATGGAGGGGGGGCCCTGCTCTCGGCGGCCGGAGTAAGCGGAGTTCAGTGTATTCGTTCTGGCAGGCCGGCCTGGAATCCGCCCAGGCACAGGCTATCTTGCCGTTTAGCATTGGGAATGATTAGAGTGCAGATTTGTCATCTGCCACCTTCAATGGTATCCAAGCCCGTTTTCGCCCTCTTTCTGACAGCCATCCCCCCCTTTTTCATCATCACTTGGAATTATGCAGCCGTTTCCTATACACGGGGGGGATGCCATCTGCGGGACTACATTCTGGCCTTGGCGTGCGCCGGCTGTCGAGGTGGCCGAGGATGGTCGCCTGCAAGCCTCAGGCCGGTGATGTCTTCGAGCGCATCCACCGCCTCGTAGGCACGGCCCAGGTCTACCTTGATGGTGCCGAATCCGTGCTGCTTGGCTGCTCGGAGATTCTCGCCAATGTCGTCGAGAAACACAATATCCTGTGCGGCGATGCCGGCCGCCCACCCGTTGGCCTTCCCGGAAGGCGAAGCCGCATGCGCGCGCGCATATCGGTCCACCTCGCACAGGGCCAGCTGGTACATTGCCGGCTCAGGCTTGCGCAGACCGACATGGGCCGAGGAGACAAAGACGTCGAACAAGGCGCGCAGCGGCTGCGCGAAAAAGTCCTCGTAGTACAGGCTGTGGCCCGGCGGGAAGATGACCGTGTTGCTCAGCGCCGCCACGATGTAGCGGCCGCTCGCCTTGAGCGCCTTGAGCGCTGGAAGCACCCACGGGTCCGGGACGTCGGCAGCCGCCATCATCTCGTCAAACAGGCGCTCGCCGGCCACTTCCGGCACCGGCGGCACCTGCTCCGGCAGCTCGTTGGCCGTGCCCCGGCTGCGCTCCTGCGTGGCCGTGTAGAACGCCTCCCACCGGGCCGGATCGCGCAGGTCCTCGCTGAAGCCGGCGAAAAAGCTGCCGTCCATCGGGATGTTTCCGCGCTCCAGACGATGCCAGAAGCCGTTGGGCGCCGTCTTGGATATGGAGTAGTTTATCCATCCGGGCGGAATGCCCAGGCTCAGCTCATAGTCGAGGATGGCCTGAAACGGGGACGAGACCTGCAGAAAGAAGCATGTTTAGCGCGCCGCCCACTGTGGTCCCGGACATGTCGTCTCATCACCTACGCAAACGCCACCGATGTCGAACAGTATCACTTTCGGCTGTTTCTCTGCCATTTCGAAAGCTGAGACGGCCGATCTTCAGTATCTACCCAATTGCACTTTTGGCTATCACACGGTACAGGATAGCCATATCCCCCGTTGCTTCATTGACTTACTCACGTTTGATCCTGCCAGAACCCCTCTCGCTGTCGTATTAGCATGTTCTACCCCATTATAGACCTCGGCACCCGAGGAGGTTAGTACGAGTAGACATCGCGCATCACGTGTCTGTGATGCGCCACAGCGCCACAACGCCACAAGTTCGGGCCTCGTCCCCGACCATTCTGCAGAATTTTAGGGTTCGACGAGGGATGGATCGCAAATTTTGTGCGCAAGGTGGGTTGTGCACTAATGTTTTTTTATCGGCCGCTCGACTGGCATCTTTTTTTCCCTCGATTTCGTCAACCAACCCACGACATCACCAACCTCGCAGCCCATCACCCGAGCAAGCCGACAAGATGGTAAGTTGAAAGACAACCCAATGGCGCCGCTTACGCGGTGGCTTCCCAGAGAGACGAAACACCAAAAAAAAAAATAAGGAAATCCAAGAGCGGATTGGCCACAGAAGAGGGGAAGGGGAAAATATGAGAGAGTCAACGCAAGATGCTTCGGAAGGAAAAAGGAGGACCATGATTATCATCTCTGAAGCGATAATTGCTGACTCGTGGGGTTTTGTTTCTTCTTTCTGTAGCCTTTCCACAAGCTCGTCAAGAACAGCGCGTACTACAGGTAAGCCGGACAGAATATTCCCAACCCTTTTCATTGCTAACGACTCCTCACAGCCGCTTCCAGACCAAGTACAAGCGTCGCCAGCAGGGCAAGACCGATTACTACGCCCGTAAGCGCCTCATCAACCAGGCCAAGAACAAGTACAATGCGCCCAAGTACCGCCTCGTGGTCCGGTTCACGAACCGCGACATCATCCTGCAGATCGTGACGTCCGAGATCACGGGCGACAAGGTCTTTGCCGCCGCCTACTCGCACGAGCTGCGCGCCTACGGCATCGAGCACGGCCTGACCAACTGGGCCGCGGCCTACGCCACCGGCCTGCTGATTGCCCGCCGCGTGCTCAAGAAGCTCGGCCTGGACGAGACCTTCAAGGGCGTCGAGGAGCCGGATGGAGAGTACACCCTGACCGAGGCCGTCGAGGGCGATGACGGCGAGGAGCGCCGCCCGTTCAAGGCCTTCCTCGACGTCGGCCTGAACCGCACCTCCACCGGTGCCCGCGTCTTTGGTGCCCTGAAGGGCGCCTCGGACGGCGGCATCCTGGTGCCCCACTCCGAGAACCGCTTCCCCGGCTTCGACGTCGAGGCCGAGGAGCTGGACGCCGAGACGCTGAAGAAGTACATCTACGGCGGCCACGTCGGCGAGTACATGGAGATGCTCGAGGACGAGGACGAGGAGCGCTACAAGAGCCAGTTCGAGCAGTACACCGAGGACGACGTCACTGCCGAGGAGCTGGAGGAGCTCTACACCAAGGCACACGAGGCCATCCGCGAGAACCCGACGCTCAAGTACACCAGCGACGCACCGAAGAAGACCAAGGAGGAGTGGAAGAAGGAGTCGCTCAAGTACAAGACGAAGAAGCTGACGTACGAGGAGAAGAAGGCGCGCGTGCAGGCCAAGATTGCCGAGCTGGTCGTGTAATTTGGTGGTGTTTCTGCGAATTCCAAAAGAACGGCATGTTGTCTTGCGCTGTTTCACGGCCCGGGTAGATTGGCCTGATGGTTATAAAAGGGTTACGAGGACAAAAATAAAAAAAATCCTAAAATTATCGACTGTTGCACTCCGTGCGAACTCTCGGTGTTATTTGTAAGCGGTTGCCAATAATTGGAGTGGATTAGCCCGGACCCTGAGACGGAGAAAAAGAGACCAAATTGTCCGTCTGCAGCCAATCTCCGGCGTGGATATGCTGTGTATTAATAACAGTTCTACACAACGGGACGGGATCGTCCTAGAGCCGCCGGCCAGACGTCAAGTGCGCATGCGACGTAGGACGATCGTGTCGGGCTGGTCTCGTGAGTTGTCAAGTTCTGAGGAGCTGCATGTAGTTTTCATACCCGACGGCCCCCCAACTCAGACGGCAGCCGCGGGAGCCAGGGCACGTGGACACTGAAATTTTCTGGTTGAAGAAAAAAAAAGGCCACCTTTAAAAACCGAAAACTTACGACATGCAGAGCTTGCCGCCACCACGATCGACCTTGCTATGCAGGTATGGAAAAACTGCACCTGGTGGGCTGTCGACGAAGCCGGGACCAGAGAAGCACAGACCAGGTCGCAGGCAAGCGGATCCCCGCACGCAGACTATCGAAATACCCACGATGCCCCGTCATCATTCCGGCGCCCCGGGGGAAATGGGCACTGAGTAAGGCATTACGAGCACCGCTGTATCTGACAGGTATTGACAGGTATAATGTGCAATGTCCTGCTAGATGTGCCAATTTCCGCCACAGACGCAGTAATTGTGCCCCCCGTATCTTATTAGCACAGCTGTCAGCTTCAGTGGCGGATGCGGGTGGAAGCGAGCTTTGCGGCCAACTGGTAGGCTAGCAGGCAGGCGCAGAGAAATGCATTAAACAGAAGAACTGCTGCCAGAACAGCTGGAGTACCCCAAACTCGCGAGGCGGTGGGGCTAGCATTATTTCCCTCATCGATCTGCCTCGTGATGGCCAACGGACGATGACCTGACGCGCGCATGCCCGCCTCCGATTGTCGACATTCGTCCTGGCACAGATGCAGGGCGGAAGAAGCAGGAGAGCTGTTCTGCTGAGGCGTGGCGACGCTATTCGGGCGCCGCATCGGCTGTGTGGTATGGAGATTGCGGCTGTGGAGATTATTTAGAGATGCGAAGAAATGTCATCATTGTTATCGTCTGCGTTCGGCACCCCCTCTTGCACTGCGACACATGCACACGTGAGATGTACTCGTACGAGGGCGTGAGTGAGTGCATGTGGACTTGTTCGCTGCTCGTCCTTCGACCGTGTCAGGACTGCCGTCTCTCGTTTTGTGCCCCCTTCATAAGATGCATACTATAGGACCCGTCTCCTGTATCTTGGGACAAATTAAATCTGGGGGGCTGAACTCCGTATTATAGTGCTCACGTAAACGGAATGAGAGTGTTGCCTCGAAAAACGAATGGGGACTGCGCACTCTGGCTTCTTGGTTGCCGTATGCCTTGGCCCAATAATATGCAGTGCAAACTTTGCATGATCTGGAAGCTTTGTTCACCTGCTTGTTGGTGGTGGCCTTTTCTGGACCATCCATCGCCCCTTCCTACAATTAGGGTCCACGCCGCCCCAACCTCTCCGGGACCCCCCTCATCGGCTCCTTCTTCCTTCTACGCAGGGAATGGACGACTGCTGCGTTGCTTACTGAAGAAGTATAACCGCCTCAAATCTGCCATATTTCCAACGTCTTCATCAACATCACTCTTTGTTCCATCTCCTCTGTCCCAGGACCACATGTCACCTATTATGTCATAGCCCATTGTCGCCGGCCATTGTAACTGCACCACCATCCCCACAGCCTGCAGTGAGCTGTTTCTTCGCATAACACCGCTATCGCGCATACACACCGGACTAGCAGCTGGATCGAGCTGAAAGTCTTGCACGGTCGAATTGATCCATCGCCACCATATCGGGGCGTTATCTCTCGTCCTATTCCCACCGTTCCCATTTATTTATCTGATATTGCAACCCGCATGCACTGTTGAGCCATTCGCCAAACACCAACCCACCAGTTTCCACTAGGTTGTCTCGTTCGTATGGTTTTGCCGACGGCAAAATCGGCTTCAACAGCCCGACTCCGCTTCCCTTCCACCTCTCCTGCCGCTTCATCGAATCGAGAGGACGGCAACAAACCCAGGACCACGAGCAGCCATGGAGCAGATTCACGGGATTGACGTCAGCTGGATGTCGCACGGTACGAAAGGTGAGCTCTAAGCCATAGGGCCCTTGGGCAGCAGACATGGCTAATGTGCCGTTCCTCCGGACAGAAAAAGGTGCAAAGCCGATTCCTCGGAGGCGGAATACCATACAAACGCAGCCGCTGCCTACTCCCTTCGATCCTCCTCCACCCAGCCCCAGGACAGCGTCTCCGATCTCAGCCTCCCTCGACAACCCAAGCCCCCTCTCCGAGTCTCCTCCCCAACATGGCCACGGCAACAAACTGCAGCGGCGGTCCTCGTGGTTCTCCAACATCTCGTCCAAGTTTTCTTCCAGTCCTGGCTCCTCGCCCCCCCAGGCCGCCAACACGGCGCCCAAACAAGCCGAGATCCCGATTCCGCGAGCCAACCCGTCCAAAAACGCCGTCCTCCAACATGCGGCCAAATACGACGGCGACGGGCCTTACATCCCAGCGCCGCCCAAGTCGTCCCCGCAGGCCGGCTTTTTTCAGGTCTTGCGTCGGCTGTCCACCTCGTCCGGGAACCTGAGCCCGATGGCAAAAGGAAACCACGGCTTGGTTGAACGACGGGTGTTGAACGTGGACAAACAGCGGCAGCGGTGCGCACTGCCAGATCTGAAGCCGGCAAAGCTGCGCCGTGTTGCGTTTTGCGTCGACGTCGAGATCGCCCCAATGCCCAAGTATGCCGACCAAATACCCGCTGCCAAGAAGCCCACGCCAGAGTCGGATCAAAAGCGGAAAGCTATCGAAAAGGGCGAGGGTGACGCGCTGAAGTCTGCACAGCTGCCCCTTTCTCAAGAGCTCCCAAAGGAAAGCCAGCCTAGCGCCGCCCAGCCAGCTATATCGCCAGTGTCGCCCGCCGCCGTTGCACTGTCCGCACCTATACCTCCGGCTTCTTCTGTCCCAGTGGTCCCGATTCCCATCTCGGCAGCTAGCCCGGAGTCAACCCTGACTGCAACCCAGACGAAGCAGGAAGATCCATTGGCAGCCTCTCCATCCTCTTCTGCAGCCTCGGACATCAGTAGTGCGCGCAAGAAAGAGAAGAAGAAGAAGAGCGAGGAGGAAAGAAAGGCTCGCAAAGAGAAGAAGCGGAGACTGGCCGAGGCCAATGGGACCATACCTATGGAGCTTTATTACGACAGCGACGACTCGGACGTAGGTGCGGCAACTCCACCATCGGCACCTCGCGCGCAGCTCCTGCCTACAACAAACCCTGTGCGCATCTACCGCCGCTGCTGCCAGCTTCGCGAGACACCCATCTTGAAAAAGATCATCGACAAGCTCTCAGAGCCGGCTGCATATTCCAGCGATGCCGGCGTGGTGACGAGATTGGACCTGACCGGGTATTGGATGCAGCTGGCCGACCTCACTACGCTGAGCGACTTCTTGGCCATCGTTCCTATCCGGGAACTGGTCCTCGACAACTGTGGCATCACCGATGAGGGTCTCCGTGCTGTCTTGGCTAGCCTCCTGGCGACCAAAAGCCCCAGAAGACGACCAGTACATCACCACCACCACCACCACCACCATCACCACCACCATCACCGCCAGGACCCCAGCCCCTGCGATAGCCAGGAAGGGATGACTGCTTCTGCGCCGATCGACATAATGCAGCAGGGCGGCTTTGTGGAGCGGCTTGTTCTCAAAAACAACAAAATTGGTGTCGAAGGCTGGAAGCATGTGGCTCTCTTCGTTTATATGTGCCGGTCGCTGAAGGCTTTGGATCTGTCAAAGATCGCCATCCCACACTCGCCAGAAGGCAGTTCACAAACACAGCCGACGCAGATCGAGGCAACGCAGTCAGGCCCATCGAGCACGTCGAGCACGCCGAGCACACCGAGATCCGTAGCCCAATTGCTGGCCAAGGCTATCGGGGAGCGTCTGGGAGGCCCGACTCTAGAGCTGCTGAATTTCGGAGAAACAGGCATCACTGCAGACTTGGTTTGTATATTGATTGATGGCGTTATTAAATGCGGAACCAAACGACTAGGCATAGCGAATAACGACCTGGATGACGCCGGCCTCGCACATGTGGTTAGATATATCGCTAGCGGCAAATGCGAGAGCTTGGATCTCGGCGGCAACGACCTGCGAGACCGGCTCGATCTTGTCGCCGATGCCGTCGGCGCGACAGAGTCGCTCTGGGCACTCAGTCTAGCCGATTGCAACCTGAAGCCGAACTCGTTGTGTAAGCTGCTCCTGCAGTTGACCAAGCTACACAACTTTCGCTTCCTTGATCTGTCCCACAACCATGAACTGTTCGAATCCAATCCAAGTGCGACGGCTATTCTTCGGCGCTACCTGCCGCAGATGGACTCGCTGAAGCGACTGCACCTGGCAGACGTGGCCATGAATGCCGAACAGGCCATTGCCATTGCCGAGATCATCCCGGAGATCAAGGAGCTTGCTCACATCAACATCCTGCACAACGCGCAGCTTTCCAAACTGGCCGACGCCCGGACAGAGGAGACGCAAGAGCAGGCATGCGCTCTGTATGCGTCGCTGCTGGCAGCCACGCGAATATCGCCGAGCATTATCGCCGTGGACATGGAAACCCCCACGGCCGAGACGACGGAGATTGTCCGCGGTATGGCGAAACAAGTGCTTGCGTACTGCCTGCGCAATGTCGACCGGGTCACGTCTCGGAATGCCGATGCTATCGACGGTGATGCCTTGGCCCTGCCCAGATCTGAATCCAGTGCGGACAGTGAAGAGTCCAAGACGCCGACGCCGACGCCGACGCCGACGCCGAGACGGGAGATGGAATACCCCAAAGTCATCCAGCACCTCGTGGGCTACGACGCAACGGTTCTGGACGAGGTCGACGACAATGGCGCAACGCCTGATGACGACTATGTTCTTGGCGGCACCGGTGTCGCTCAGGCTTTGGAGTGCTGCCTAAAGAACCGCGGGTCCGACTCGGGCAGGCCGTCGGGTGAGTTCGGGCCCGAGGATGACGGGTCGGCTACTGCAGAGACGGCAGGGAAGCTGCCCGGCACAAGCAAGGCGAAGGATATGTCGAAGCACCTGCTTCTCAGCGCGCGCAAGATCCGGCAGCGGCTGCAACCTGCACTGCAGAAAGCAAAGGTGGTGTCTGGCGAGCACACCACAACATACCGTGAGTTTTGCCCGTCTCCCTTCCCCCCCTCCTCGTACCTGCAAGTGCTGACCACGGCCATGACTGCAGAGCGCCTGCTCTTCCTGGACCAGACGTTGGACGGCATCATCAAGCGGTTTGAGGACGAGTTTCCGGAGACGCGGGTGTCGATTGACAGCGGCGTGTCTGTGTCTCCGCCGATTAGCGTAGAAGCCAATAAGCCGCAGACGCCGTCGCTCCACTCGTCGAACGAATGCTGCGAGCCAGATATGGCGTCGGTGATGCTGGCCGAAGACGGCGAGAACGAGACGGATATTCGGCCTGGGCTGGCGCGTTCTAGCTCGGCCATCTCCCTGACCTCAAAGGGCCTGACGAACGAAGAAGGCCGTGCGCTGCGGGCGGGGCATCGGTTCCGGAGCGGGTGGTTCAAGCACTACAGCTTGCTGTCCGGCATAGGAGATATCGAGCCCGACCCGGCGCTGAGTCGGATGCTGGACGAACTGATCCACGAGGTTAATGACGCGGATCTGAACCAGAAGGTGGCGGAGAAGGGCATTGTGCGGGTGTTCAACGAAGACCGGCCGGAGATTCTCGAGATCCTAAAGGCGCAAGATCCCGAGTACTGGGAGAGGTTTGTCGAGTCGCAGCAAAAGGCGCGTGCGAACCTGAGGATTGAGCTGGACGACGGCAGAAACGCAAACATGAAGTTAGCTGATGCGAGTTTGGACGAGGAGGCGATTGAGGATGATGAGTAGGGTGTGAAGGACTTCATACCTCTTTTATTATTATTTTTCGACGTCACTTGCCTGTTCAAAGGGAACGGATCGCTTTTGCGGATGTCATGGGGGGGGGGGGGGGGGTTGTGGGGGGAAATAGTTGGTGTGTTGCTTGTCAGAGCATGGGCTAGTCAGAG
>JANSMH010000236.1:0-40525 GCA_029299595.1 Grosmannia serpens
GTGCAGAAAGAGAGAGAAAAAAAAAATCGCGGGGTACAGGGGGTTCAGGGTGGTGTTGCGTTGTTAAAAATTCTTTGTTCGGTCTTGGGGGGGGGGGGGGGGGGGGGGGGTGAAGTGTTCGGCAAACGAAATTGACTTTGTGCAAAATATGCACTGGCGAAGACAGGGCTTTTAGAAATGCTGCAGCGCGCAGCTCGGAGGCGAGTCGTCCATAAAGCTATCATCTAGGAACAGTACACTCTCTATGGGCAAATTTAAACTCAATCCTAGTCAAGCAATTTGTGTGCTAGACTGATAAAGGGGAGACTTGGAATCATACATACAGTATTGTATCTTAGGCTCCTAGATCAACTGTACTCTTCTGCTTATGCTAGAAATTAACGACTATCGAATAGTTCTTAGGACACAGAAACATCTGGTGGCCGATATGTTTTCGAGACAGAAGCACGAATTAGCTCCCAGAGACGGAATACGGAGAGCTTTGTTGGGTTACTTGTTTGCGACTGTCTTTGGCATTGGAGAAATGATATTAGGTATGGATTTTTCGTGCATAATTTCTAGAAAACGTCTGGTTCGGAGACCGACATAGCGAAGTACAAAATTCATTCACATGAAATTTCGAGATCCACTTTGGTACATTCAATTTCGCTTCAAAACTCTCACTGCAATTTTGAAGACAACACCTTTGGCATCATTCAGCCAAACAGGAAGCAGCTCAGATACATCACCGCCTGTCATGGACGAACACTGTGCGCCTTGTCACCGCTACTTCAAAACTTCGACATCGCTACAACAGCACCTTCTGAGCAAGCATGCGAGCACGTATTGTTTTCGCTGCAAACGCCACTTTGGGTCCAGTGGCGCAAAAGACCAACACACTGGCGACTCTTCTCGGCATAACGTCTGCTCCATCTGTCTGGACAAACCCGACTTTGAGTTGCAAAGCGAGCTGGACGAGCATCTCCAACTTAAGCACAACTATTGTGGCGTCTGCGACGAGGCCTTTGACTCGGCCGAAGAACTTTCCGATCACAATGTCGATGTTCACAATATGTGTATGGAATGTGGAGAGCACTGTTTTTCTCCAGGCCATCTCAAACAGGTTGGTCTGATCCGGAGCTTTCGTGACTTGAATCGGACTGACCATGTCAGCATCTCAAAACACATGCGGAGAGGAACATAAGGTGCTTCGGCTGCACAAGACTGTTTGCGCACAAGTCTGCAATGGTGCTTCATTTAGAAGCCGGATCATGTAGTTCTGGTACAGATGCCGACTTTATTACAAAACTTGCACTTGAGTCTGCGGTCGGCAAATATGGTCGTTACGGTTGCGATGATGGGAGTCATAACTTTCAATGTCCTACATGCACGCAGCCCTTTGATCTCATGAGCGCCTTGTTTCAGCACGTCGAGAGCGACTCTTGTGCTCAGGATACCAAGGGAAAGGTATCACTGTCTTTCTTTTGGCTCCAGTTAATGATGTGCGTGTGGTGTTCTGACTTGTTGGATTGAATTCGGGGCCATAAATAGGGAACCATAAACGAGCTGTTTTAATGTTACGATAAATTTAGCCCTCTTTTTTAAAAAAAAAAATCAAGTCCATCTTGTAGACTTTAGAAAGCAAGATATAAAGGAACTGCATCTACATGCATCTCACATAGCCGTTTGTCTGGGGAGGATAGGTTTCGCAGCAAGCATAGTCCTTGAAAGTCCCAGATCGGAAAAGCAACCGGAAAATAGTGTTTAGCACAATTCTATTCTTTCAAGGCTTGGCAAAGATCATGTTGCGGAAATTGCTATACGTATGGATGCCAGGTTTACGCCACGGTAACGTAAATACTGTTGTAATGCATAGCAGTCGCAATATGTTTCTGTCTCTGAGTTGGGCAGCCGTTGTCTAACATTGTAAGGACAGCTGATAAACAGATTAGAGACAGCGGTAAGAGAAAAGAATGTGGGTCGCACCCACCGTGTTTTCCACGACATTGAAATAAGCTTGATTTTTGTCTCTATCCTCTCCTACATACTTTATACAAGTCTATACCATTTCCCGTCGCATGGCGTCTATAGTGGTAATAAGAAACGGCAACAGCCATAATGGAACTCTATATCTGGCAGACTAAATAAGAACTAACCTAAGCAGCATCCCCAGTTGTGAAGACATGCTGAAGTAGTAGCATTTTGCGTGGCTAAGAAACATTAGTAAGAAGGAAGGCCCGAGAGGTGATGCTTTCATTCTGAGGAGTGCAAACGGTGAGGATCTGCTGTGTTTGCACCCCCCCCAGTGATGACACCTGTGTCAGCTGCCAAGACTTGCCGAAAACTTCGCTATGGCACACAAATGATTGAAGACATTTTGAAGGAAAATACTCGTTAAAGATTGGAGAACATACTCTAGTTATTTAGCGTTACGGAAGATCTGCCAGTACCACAATTAGTTCACGCTGTTCTCATGCCTGTGGAGGTAGGAATCAAAAATCGAGCATCCCTTCTACTACCGGCCCTTCCTACAGACAGCGACGCCAATATCCTGCAAAGAACACGCAGCCACATAGCAACCAGTCCGCGAGACGTTTGCAGCACAGTTGTAACGCATCCTAGCCACACGCATCCGGCTCTTACGACAACATGCATGTTCGTGTTCCACGCGATGTATCGACGGGTGGCAGCAGCTACGCAAACAACAAAGAGTTGTATAAGGCTATCGACGGG
Organism: Grosmannia serpens; assembly: GCA_029299595.1. Taxonomy (NCBI): domain Eukaryota; kingdom Fungi; phylum Ascomycota; class Sordariomycetes; order Ophiostomatales; family Ophiostomataceae; genus Grosmannia; species Grosmannia serpens. The sequence goes on from JANSMH010000236.1 coordinate 2,713, forward strand.
CTGCTGTGGCTTCTTCGTGTTATGCACTTCAACCACCTCTTCGGCCTGCTGGTGCAACTTTGGTTTCGAACATAAAACGCAACGCCAGCGAACATGAGTGCACAAAGCATGTTAGTTGGAAGACCCAGGTGTCAGTGACGGCTAGCTGCATCCAAACAAGTTTAGGGTACCTGCAGAATCTATCCGTGGAGTATGCCATCAGCCGTGTGCTACGGAGTACAGGTCAGGCTACCTGCAGAATCTATCCGTGGAGTATGCCATCAGCCGTGTACTACGGAGCACAGTTTAGGGTACCTGCAGAATCTATCCGTACAGAATATGCCATCAGCCGTGTGCTACGAAGTACAGAGAAACCCCTTTGAGAAGAAACTTTTGTACTCCTACTTCTGCCGAAAAAAACTGGCATACGCAGACCTATGCCACTATGGGCGTTGTAGTATAAAAAGCGAGGCATATGCGTGGAATTTACACAGACACGGAATACGACGCAAATGCGCAGTTCGATGGCGACATAGCCAATTAGGGATGTGAAAGGTAGTTAATATTTGTAGAATGGTGGTTCCGATTAATTTTCGCGCGACTGGTTAAAGCAAGAGCTTCCCGCCTTTAGAACATGCGCCAAATTCATGGAGCGAACTGACGAGTTTCGCCGTACTGTAACTGACCTTTGTTAGAAGCTCTCTGTTCTGTTTCCTCTTCTTTTTTTTTTCAGAACGAAGGTGGAGATGTGCAAAAATATGAGGACGACCCGAGTCGAACGGATGACCTTTGGAACTGGAAGCCAACGCTACTACCACTGAGCTACGTCCCCATGTGCTGTGGAAAACACGGTGGTCAGCTGCCTCGAATCTTTGGGGCATGCAAGGAACTTTTGCATGGCCACCGAGCATTAGACACTGTCTGTTTGTGGTAAATTCAGCTCGCTATTTCCACTGGCACCTGAAAAAGTGGAAGGATTGATAGGCTGTTTGAACTAAGGGAAATAAGACCGTCTTGCAAGTAAAGTTTATCCAAACTAAGTGATGCTGCCACAAAAATAATGAAACGTTGCATAGCCATATGAGCCGTGCCAGCATACAATGATGACTGTTGACGTGAAAACGGCCGGCACCAACCGCGTAGGGAAAGCTTATCTTTTGAGTAGTGACGACGGACCAATCAAGGCCCAGCACCTCATTGCGGGGCGAGCATCGCGGGCTGGCAATCTAGGCAATCTTGGCAATCGTTACGCCTACGCAGCGTTGACCATCATTACGTCCAAAGCCCACGATATGGCGCTCCAAGAATGGGCTGTGTCCCAGCTCCGGAAGGTCTTGCCGTTGAAAGACAGTGAGCTCGTACAGATCTTCGACCACACCAATCGCCTCAACGACTCTGAAGCAAGGGCGCATCTTCATAATCTCTTGGGCGACTCTACATCATCCAATGAATTTATTGCATCGTACATTGAGCGTCGAAGCGAGCCGTCGGCGAAGCAATCATGTGCGTCGGTGGCACAGCCGCCGTTGACCACAACTCCGAGTGATCCTCCGCCTCCCTCGTATGCGAGCAGCACGAGAACGGCACACCCTCCTCACACCAACGCAGTGACCGAGGCGGCACAGATTCGTGCAAAAGACGAGGTAGCTCTCAGAGCCCAGATGATTTTGATCGGCAACTAATAACCCATCTGCAGCAAGGAATGCAACAGCTGCTGCAGAAGCTCCAATACCAATACCGCATCTACAACAGCGAGATTGAGCCAGAACACGACACGGATTTTTACTGCTCATGTCCCATCCATCAGTACACACGGCGGAAAATAGCCCGGGCTCCGGTGCTCGAGCGTTGGTCAAAGGCGGTTCAGTACCCAGGTGAGGAGCATCTCGATTTCCGGTATACGACCATGAAGCCAAAGCCAACAGCAGTTGTTTCCAGGCGAGAAATATTACAGCGACCTTCAGGGCGTAGCCATGCTGTCCTGGAATCCTTACAGCATGCTGCCTTCGATATCTGGATTCAGCCAGTCGGTGCTCGGCGGCACGACATTTGGGCTGAGTCGGGCTGTGCCGGAGTTCCATGCGGCGAATCTGCGCCAGACGATCGCACTGAACAACCGACTAAACATGGAAGCCCAGCAGAAGATTGACGCATATGAGCCAAAGGCCAATATCTGGGAAGTCGAAGATCAGGCCGACTCCATGCCCAAGGCGGTGCTGAGCAGCGACGAGAAAGCCAGTGCAGAAGGCCCGAGCACGAGGCGGAAGAGCATTTTTGGCAAGGACGAAGCCACATCCCGGATGTCAAGGCTGCGCAAAGCGCTGGGTGGCAAGTCTTCGGAGGAAAAGGCGCGGGAAAAAGCAAAGGAGATTCGCGATGCCATTCTGGCCGAGGAGCAAGGTCGATGGCCCGACGCAGAATGGCGGCATATTGTGGCCACGTACCAGGACAAGGTGGGCATGACGAGAAAGATTGCGGCGCTGCGCTCGAGTTCTCCGGTGCAGTACCTGCACCTTCTCCGAGCGGGATACTTTGAGCCGATCCCGGTCGCGTGGGCCAACCAGGCGTCCAACCCGCTCAAGTTCAGCGTGGAGGCAGCGGCAGGAGTTCGGGGCATCACGCCGGCGTGGCGGGGCTACGAGGACCTGGCAGAGGAGCGGCTGTACTGGGTGCTGAACCATCGCGAGGGTCCTGTCGGGGCGCGGATGAAGCCAGACTTTATCTCGGAGCTGGCCATGGCCATGGCGCGGATGGCGACGGCAGTCGAGCCACCGCCATTGTACTTTTCGGCGGACGACACGTGTCACGTGCAAAACGCGTCGGGGTATTCCAAGCAGGTGATGCCGGCTCCGTTCCACACGTACGACCGGCCGGAGGCGGCCAACGACGATAGCATGATCCTGTTGGACGTTTCCGGGTCGATGGATTTTGCGCCGGTGCGGCCGGTCTACGAGCAGTTTCTGGTGACGGGGTATCAGAGCTCGACACAGCCGAAAAACAGAGGTGAGACGACCGGGGGGATTTCACGGACGTCCATGCGCTGACAAACGGGCGGCCCCGGCGAGCAGATGTTGCGCGCGCAGTGGTCCGGCGGTTCACGGACGCACTGGCACATCACGACCACCAGTCGCAGGGATACGACCTGGTGACGTTTGCCGACAGGGCCGAGTATGTCGGGCCGGTGAGGCACGCGGACTTCGATGAGATGTGGAGCCGCATCCACTTTGGAGGCGGCACGAGGGTGATGACGGGCTGGCAGATGGTCAAGGAGCTGCACTTTCAGAAGCACTCGGCCAGCGCCGTGCACCACGCGGTGTACGGATGGCAGGCCGGCGCGGCGACGCCGATGCTGCGGCTGCTGCTGCTGCTGGACGGCGAGGCCACGGACATGGACGAGTTTGAGCTGGACCTGCTGGGGCTGTCGTGGGCGCACGTCACCATCTTCCTGATCGGCGTGGACGGGTGTCCGCACCACCACCGGCACGCCAACGAGCTGCAGCGCATCAGCGACGTCAACCGCCACGTGTCGTTTGTGGATGCGCAGGGCAACTGTCCGGAGCGGTTTGTCACGCACGAGCTGCTGAAGCGGCACCTGGGCTACGACGTCTCGATGCGCGAGTTTGAGCAGATGGAGCTGCTGCCGGTCTACACCGAGATTGCATAAGGGTATTGTCACCTGGCCCGGGTGGGGGTTGCAGAGAGAAACGTGGGTTCTAGCCCGGCTTAGTATCACGAGTTTCACGATGTTTCACGGAACGGCTTCAGCTGCTGCAGGGGCCCGATATGGAAAAAGGGCATGGCGCACCCCCCCCACCTGCGCCGATCTGGCGCGCTCTGGGCGGCCGACTGCTGCCAAGGAGCCAGGATCTCCGGATCCGTGCCGGCCACGCACGCGATGAGGCATTTCCAGGGTGCAATCGCACAGGTCATATTGCGCTGCGGTGCGAGCGGGCCTTATCGTCGCTAAAACATGCCTAAAGGGAGGCAGGCGCCCCAATTATTCTGCTTTTCTAGGCCTGTCTAGGCCTGTGTGTCCCCTACGGCCCAGCGAAAGGCGCTAACGGCTGCAGTAAGCAGGCCCAAAGTCCGAGCTGCTGCAGTGAGAATGGTGCAGGGGCACGAGCTCGGCCCAAGAGGGTTCTCGTATTTAAGAAGCACCCCCGCCCGTCTCTCGCACTCGCTTCCGAGCCCTCGCAAGACAGCTCTCCCCCCAGCTCCGCAGCTCCCGAACACGCACTGCACCATGGCCCAAGACGAGCTCGACAACCCGCTGGCCGACATTGACGCCGTCGACTGGGCGGCCGTCTCGCACGCCTACGGCCCGGCGACCGACATTCCCGACGCGCTCCGCCGGCTGCAGGCGGGCGACGACGTCCAGGACGCCTACTGGGTGCTGTACGGCAACCTGTACCACAAGGGCACGCGGTACTCGGCCACGGCCGCGGCCATTCCCTTCCTGTACCGGCTGCTGGACGATCCGCGCACGCGCAAGAAGGAGAACCTGCTGGAATACCTGGCCAAGCTGGCCGTCGGCGGCACCTCGACGGAGCTGCCCGTGGGCGCCGGCGTGGCCGCCTGGCTGGACTCGCTGCGGGAGATGGACGACGCCGGGTACGTCGAGCGGCTGCGCCAGAGCCAGCGCCGGTGGCTCGAGGCCAGCGCCACCAAGGCCGAGCGCCAGAAGCGCGAGCTCGCGCTGCAGTGCCAGCCCAAGCCCGAGGGCGCCGTCGAGGCCGCGCGCATCAACCACCGCTCGTACGTGGCCGTGCAGGACGGCGTCGACTCGCTGATCGCCTGCCTGCAGGACGCCTCGGCCGCCGTGCGCGCCCATGCTGCTTATGTAATGGCCTTCTTCCCCGCCGTGCAGGCCAAGACGCGGCCGGCCCTCGTCGGCCTGCTCGCCGTCGAGACCGACGTGCCCGTGCGCGCGTCCGCGCTCTTCTCCATGGCCGTCACGCAGGCCATGACCGGCGACCTCGCGGCCGGCCCCGTTGTCGCGACGCTGCAGGCCGCGTACGCCGAGCCCGGCGCGGACGAGTTCGTCCGCTGGATCAGCTGCCTCGGCCTGCTCAAGCTGCACCACCAGACGCCCGAGCAGCTCGCGCTCGTCGGCCGCAAGCTGACCGACGACGAATACCTCAACGAGTACGAGTCCGAGAACCTCGAGGCCAAGGGCACCGTCTTTCCCTTTGCCGCCCACGACATCGAGGACCTCGGCGCCCTGGCCACGCTCGAGACGCGGCCGCCCACGGCCGGCGAGCATCCCCTGGCACCATGAGCACCAGGGGCAGAATGGCCCCCAGCCTGGGGCAGAGCTGGCACACGACACTGGCCGCAGACATAGACCGAGATGCGCGTTTTTTTTTCCTTAGATAGCATCGAAGCACTTGATTTCAGACTTCCATATACAATTTACGTCAGACACAGTTCCTCGGCCGTTCTCAGCGCAAAGTTGGTGTACGACGTGGCCACGGCCCGTCTGGCCGCCTTGTCGGTCGTGGCCACCTCTTGCGCGACCTTGGCAATGGCTGCGTGCATGGCAGCCGTGACACGGGGCCCGGATTCTGCCGGAACAAGGTTGATGGCCTTGCGGACCTGCTGCCTCATCTCCTTTTCCAGGCCCTGCGGGATTGCCGATCGTTGGTCTCTGCTCAGCTTCTGGCTGCCCTTTACATACGTTGTCGCACAGTGCACCGTCGTGATCGCTGTGAGGCTGGCCGGGCTCTCACCTGCGGCCCGTCGTGCCGCATAGGGAGTGTTGGTCTCGTGCATATACTTGATCCACATGGCCACGACGTCCGTCAATCCTGCTAGACCTCGAGGCAGTCCGCAGATGGCATTAATGACCGCGATAATGGCCGCGGCCATCCCCTCAGCCGCCTCTTTGGCCTCTTTCGAAACGCCCTTCGCATCGTCCTCGGCAACCCAGGCGGCGGCGGCGGCGGCGGTGCGGATGGCATGCGTGATGGCCTGCACTGTAGTCTCGTGTCCGGCCCAGGCCTTTTCACCCTCGGTTGCCTTCTGTCGTCGGCAGGGACGGCTCCAGAAGCCACGCTCTCGCGGTCGGTATGGAGGAGGGGGCCCAGCTGGGTCGTTGTGCTGTACAGGGGGGGAAGTAGTACTACAAAGGTACTCCGGCTCGCGTCTGAGCCAAAAATGAAGCTTGCTGAACCAGCGCCCCCTTACCGGCTCGTTCCATGGTGTCGATGACATGTTTTTTGTTTGTAAAGACGGTGAAAAGTTGACGTTGATAAGAGTGTAGCGAAATTACAAGAGTTATTATGAAATACTGGAAACGATTCGTATTTATTGCGTAGGGCAAGTGGCAAAGGCCGAGTTGCGTAGTCAGGACAGGACACATGTTCTATTTCTATGCCAGTCGACCGTGCCGTCTTTTTAGAAATCGTCCCACCCCTCTGGTTCTGCCCTGCATGATCTGCACCGTCACGAGAGAAGAAAGAGGGTCAACCGGACAAGTAATGACAGGTCGTCCCTTTTTAGGTTAGGTTTAACCAAGCATACCTATTTTCTGGGTCCAACACGTGGTGTCCCGACAGTGTGGTAGGGCTGGGATCAGCAACCAACATCGTCGTATGTTCTCGACTGTGGGGGTTGACTCAGTGACAAGGTTATGCTGACAAAGATACGCCAACACCTCCCCCAGAACCAAGCAGCATCTGCATTGCGGCATCCACGTCCTCGGCCGTCCCGCAGATCAAGCCTGCCCTCTCATCGCAACTTGTTGATGGCCGGCCCAGAATAGGTTCCCCGTCTGCAGGGTCCACAGCCCGTCCTCCTGCACACTCGACCACCAGCGCAACCGGACACAGCTCGTACAGCCGGCGCAGCTTGGCTGTGCTGACGCCAGTCACGGGCGAGATGTAGACACCGTGGCCCTTGACCAGCGCGTGCACGACGTCAGGCACCAGGCCGCCGCTGTATCGCAGCGTGTACCTGTCCTGGATGTACTTCGTGATGAGCCGCTGGTAGGCGTCGTTGTCGGCTGCCGCACGGAGGTTGGCCGGGGCAAAGTAGCGCGTCTTGACGGGCAGATCTGCGTAGCGTATGCGCTCCCTGACGATTCCACAGCCCCCCACAATGTCCTCCCCGAAGCCAACCTCGAAGCAGGCGGGCTCGGCGCCGGGCACACGCAGAGCGACAATGGCACTCGTGCGTGGTCCGTAGACGCCGAGCACGGCCGCAATCTGCCTGTCGGCAGGCCGCTGGTGCAGCGCCGAGGCGCCGTCCCAGATGCCGACAATGGTGCCGACCGTCCAGTTGGGCGCAATGATGGAGCTGCCGTCCAACGGGTCGAAAGCGACCGTGTACTGCTCAGTGGCGTCCACGCCGAGACTGCCTCCTGTCGGCCTCTCGATCGGCTCTTCTTCGCTGCTTGCAGTCACCACACTGGGGCATTTGGCCAATGCTGCACGGACGAGGTCCTCGGCGGCAATATCGACGTTCAGCTGGCCATCGCCAAACGCATTGGACGTGCCGGCGAGAGAAATGTGCGACGACTGGCGCAGCGCTTTGGAAATGTCGCCGATGCAGTCCAGTAATGCCGGAAGCACCGACTGGCAAAGCGCCGGGCGGTTATGCGGCAGAAGAAGGCCGTCGAGAAAGCTGGACATGGCAATTGGGGCCTGGAGGGTGGCAGGACTTGTTCTTGTGTAGCTGTTTAATTTCGCCGAAACGGCAATTTGAGGCTTGTTTGCGCTGTGGCACAGAGAAGTACTCTTGTACCTCTCTTCTGCCCGAAAGTTCAGGCCTCAATGCGCTTTTCCATTTTAAGAAACAGCTCTTTCATTGGCTGGACTGCGTCGGACTTCTGACTTCCCGAAACACGCTTGACCGTTTTTGGAAACACTTCTCTCATTGGCTGGCTTCCATTAACAATGCCACGACGACGTATGAGCCACGACAAACGGATGCCTGTTTCTGCTGCACTAGAAGGTTATTGCATCGCCAGATCCTGAATGCTTCCAAGTTTATGTCCGTAAAGTCCAGATATTGCAGGCATATAAATAGGCGGGCGATAACCGTCGAAGCCATGTTGTCTCTCAAACCAAAAGAATCACCGCCAACTTCCCTGAGACAAACCATAAACAAGATGCCTTCTGTAACCCATCCCGAGTTCAGCTCGAAAACGGAAGCCCGTGAGGTTGCCAAAGCATTTTCCGACCGTGTCCAGGGCAAAACTATCCTGGTCACAGGTGTCAACCGAAGTGGTCTTGGCTATGCTGCAGCCGACGCATTCGTTCGTATTCTCTGAACTTGGCATAGGGTACCCTAGTTAACCTATCCTCGTTAATGCAGGCCTCACAGTCCCCCGCCCACCTAATCGTCGCCGGGCGAAATCCCTCCAAGTTGCAGGAGTGCATCGACGCTCTCAAGGCCGACTTCCCGGCAGTCGACTATCGTCAACTTCTGGTCGATCTTTCGAGCCAACAGTCTGTGCGTGCTGCAGCCGCGGACGTTCTCGCGTGGGCCGACATTCCTGCCATCGACATTGTCGTCAATAGCGCCGCTGTTATGTTGCTACCGGATCGCACAATGAGCGTCGACGGCCATGAGATGCATATGGCCACAAACCACATTGGTCACTTCTTGCTGACTAATCTCGTCATGTCCAAGCTGATCAAGGCGTCCGAGACGAGACCTGTGGGTGCCACGCGTGTCGTCAACGTCAGCTCTGCGTCTCCATTTACATCTCACATGCGTTGGAGCGACCTCAACTTCGAAAAGATCAACAGGGAGCTGCCGCCCGCCGAGCAGCCCGACTACACCATGCACCGCCTGTGGGGGACCACAAACCCCGAGGATCTGGCGTACATCCCTCTTGAAGGCTACAACCAGAGCAAGGTGGCCAATGTTCTGTTTGGCATTGGCTTGACGCGAAAGCTTTATGCCAAGTACGGCATCCTCGGCCTCAGCCTTCACCCAGGCGTGATCCCGACTGAGCTGGACAGAAACGCAACGCCCGACGTGCTGGCTGAAATAGTCAACATGAAGCAAAAGGGCGTCTTTGAGTACAAGACTCTGGGCGCAGGTGCGGCTACAGCTGTAGTGGCAGCCCTGGACCCGAAACTAGGCGAAAGCCCGGGTGAGACCAAGGATGGAAAGGATAACTATGGCACCTATCTTGAGGACTGCCAGATCAGTGAGAAGGCACATCCGCTGGCTGTGTCGGACACCGAGGCCGACAAGCTTTGGATGGTGTCAGTAGGCCTGACCAAGGAAGCATTTTCTTGGTAGAAATGGTTGGTAATTTTGGTTCCAATTTGGAAGTAGACACGAAACTGAACTACCTATTGCCCTCTGTCCCATAAAGCATGTCCTCTTCCGTCATGCACTGCTTCGAGCCATGGATATGCCGAAACTGCAATGCGTGCCTCTTCCCAGCTCACCAAGCCCAGGTTCTCAGCTAACGTCCTGATTCGCGTGACATACCAAGAAATATCCTCCTCGTTGTCACCTCCGGAAGCCCAGATTCCGCCAATAAATAAAAGCCACAAGACGAGGCCGTCATCCAGCTCAGGCGGACCTTTTTCATTGCTGCAAAGCACGCTCCTCAGACGCTCTGATATGAGCGTGTACTCCACGACCCGCCGGCAATCGCAATGCATGCACACTGTAATCATGTAGAGGATGAGGCCCACGCGGCAAGCCGTATCTTTGGCGTCGACTGCGTTTCTGCGGCTACAGAACTGCGGCGAGCCGAAGCGGATGAGGCGGGAGAATATCGATGTTGCCATGTTTTGGAAGGAGAGAGCATCAAGCGTCGTTCCGGACACAGCAGCATCTCTGAGCAATGTGGTTACGCCGGTGACATCGTCCACCACGTCGGCGAGATAGGGGTCCAACCGTGCCGTCCGCAAGGGGCTAACAGGGCCATTCTCGCGGCCAGTGACGTCGACAGATCTCCTCTTGGACTGCAGCTGTAGCTGCGTGTCGTCGATGCGGTCACGGTGAAAGACGAGCGGTCGGCCGTGCTGAAGGGCGTACGAAATGTCCATCTTACGGATCTTGAGCAGCAGCGGCATGTTGTGCTCGAGCTGGCCCAAGCCGCCGCGCAAGGCGACCATGCGGCAGAGGCCGTCGAAATGGACGGCCGCTATGGCATGGCCGTGGCGAATCTGCTCCTGGACGATGAGCATGACGACGAGGCCGAGCGATGAGTCGGACAGCGCGTCGTCGCTGGCGAGACGCTTGTTGATCATGCCCAACGTCTGCCCGAGATGGTAGAGGCCTGCGGGCGAGCTGCTGCTGATGCCGCTGCTGTTGTTGGCACCCTGGAAAAGGTCGTTGCAGGCGGCCATGGCGGCAATGGCACAGTGGCAGGCGGCCTTGTCGGTCAGCAGCACGCGCAGCCATAGCAGCTTGGCCTCGGCAAAGGACAGGCCAGCATGGAGCGGGTACATCTTGTCGATAACATATGTGAAGACTGCTCTGTCTGTCAGTGAGGCGAATGCAATCTTGTGATGCAATGTCTGGTTTTGGGGGCGACTCCTACACTCGTTGATCACTAGTAGTGAGCGAGCCGTGAGCGCCAATGGGGGCGTCAACGTCAGTAGAGGTTCCCTGCCAATCCTCACCAGAGATGGATCATGCAGCACCACGGAGAGGGAGCTGGACGATTGCCCTTTGTCTAGGCTGAGCCTCGAGGGACGTTGCAGTTTCCGCCCAGCATTTTTCCCTTTCATCGCATGGCTCCGGATTAACCTCCTGGTCAACCGGTCCGTCCTGGTGCCGTCGACAAACTGGAAGCCTTTATCCATAATAAGTCGCAACGCAGAGGAAGGTCTACCCCAAGACAGAGTTGGGCCGGCAGGTTAGCCCGTGATATAGTTGTGTGGCCGGATTTATCGGCCAGCAGTAAAGTCCGGGCTCGCATCACGGCATTTGATCCAAGATTAGTAAGATGTAAGTCAAGGGCAACCTCCTCTTCAGCATGATTCTGATACTCGGGTTGCAGCCAACTTTCGGGTCGTGTAAGTCGTGGCAGACAATATAATACGTCAAGCAGGAGTCTCCAATTAAATAATTCGTAAATGTGCAAGTAGAGAAATAATTCATATAAACTATGGCAGGAGACACAGACGCTTTTATTGCACTTTCAAGCAAGAGACACATTGTATTCTAACTGGAGAGCCGCCTTTGGATCATCCTTGCGCGGTGTAAAGCGGACGGTCAGCCCATCTTTCACCGCAAAGACAGAGTCGTCAGAAAGGTATTTGGATTCCGAGTCAAAAATCTGCGTAGTGAGTGACTTTTGACCCTTGGCTTGGACCTGTGCCTTATTAGATCCGCTCTGTGTTTATCATAGTTGTGGCGGCAGTTTCTTACCATAAGATGTATGTGGCCTGGCCGCCAAGGATGACGGTCTAGCATGCCCAAGAGCTTTCCTGCTGGTCCGTCATCAGGGACCTATATTGCCTTTAGTTTGCGTTGCCCTCTAACAGCCACATTATAGGGATAGAAGCAGCTTACTGGATATGGGGTTGGCCGCAGGCAGTAGAAGGAGTACTTTCCTTCAGCATCCGTGATGAATTTGCCCCGCAGGTTAAACTCGCACTGGTCATCATCTTGCTGCTCATAGAGACCTAGAAATGAAAAGTATTAGTTGCTGTAGTTGAGCGAAAAGACATCTATCTAAGTGTCTTACCGTTCGTAGAAGCCTGCCAAACTTCGACAGACGCGTTGGGTATGCCTTTTCCTGTGTGAGCACTGGTCACCCTGCCAAACATGTAGGCCGTCTGCCCGTCTTTGGGAGTATCAAACGAGATTGAGGTGCCGTTCTCGCGAGTCGGCGTGTCGCTTCTCCAGAATGGCCCCAGAATGGCGGTTTGCGTGAGAGGTTGTGCCATCCGAACTGCCTGTCGGTACGTAATATTGTCTACCAATCTGCTGGCAATTAGCAACTGTGTCTGTAGCCAGGCCGACAGCTCAACTCACGATTCTAGCCCGATCACGTCGCACACGAGCTGCCCCTCGTTTCGCTTTTCGTTGCTCATCCTGCCGGCCTCGTTCATAACCTGCACGGCAAGCATCCATTCGTCCGTGGTCAGCTGCACTTCACGAGCAAAGTCATGAATGTGTTGGATAAACGAGGACATGACATGACGCAGTCTAGGGTTTGTTTTAGGGCCCATGGATTGGATGACATGCTCTGTGAACTCCTGGCCGAGAATTCCGCTCGTGCTGTCCTGGCCATGTGTGCCGTTGCTGTCGTTGGCGAGACCCATAACGGCAAGCTATTTTGGCTGGGTAGCTAAGATGTTAGTCCCTGCTGGTGAGAATGAAGTTGCAAACTTGTGTGGATTGATTGGCTTTTTCTAGTGCCTCTGGAAACGGCTGCCCAGCTCCACAGCTATTGTGCAGAGTCATGGGACGCGGCTTAGGTCGCTTCGGGTAGCATGGTTGTTCGGAAGCGGTACAAACTGTACGCGTATATATTTTCGGATGATGCTTTCGGGTACCCACATCTGTATTAATAGTTAATTTTCACGGCATTGAATCGCGGCAATTTCAGTAGATGCTCGATTATTCATTAAAGCATATGTATGATCCTTTACCCGTTTACTGTTTACTGGTTACTGTTTCCTGTGTCTTGGATTCTGATGAGCACTGCCTATGTTGTCTTCTTGTAATCATCTCTATCCTCTCCAAACTGCCAAGTGGGATCATCACTACCGTTCGGTCTCGAGGCACGCTGAAAGCCTAGCTCTAGCCCCTCGATCTCTGCCACGGGCCTGACAACGACAATATCGGCTCTGTACTTGCTGGAGAACCAGGTTTCTAGTATGGCGGCATCGCTGAAAATATGCGGGTAGTTTCTCTGCATTACGAGTAATGCAGTACCGGAAATCTGGTCGACGCTGTGGCTGTGCCGCAGCTGTGCAAAATCTTTCCCAGCCGAGTCGCGTAGGGCAGCCTGGACATCTGCGGGATAGAGTCCCGCTTTGAACAAGAGAAGATCGTACTGCATCAGAGACGCCTTTCCATGCCATGACCCCCCAATGGTAGCACGGTGGTAAAGTCCCGTCAGAGCCGCGATGGCGCCGATACATCCCGTTCCGTAGTCTGATATGGGAAACGGGGGCACAACGGGTTCGTTGATACCCATGAACTTTCCCTGCTCCCAAGCCACTCCCGTAACCTGACACCATCATGTTAGCCAGAACATCCGTATCCGAAACTCGAAATCGGAGCAGATACGTACGCAGTCTGCAATTTGCTGCCATCCTGGCCGGGAGGCCCATTCACCGTCGTAGCCGAAGCAGTTCTCATTCACATAAATCACACCATATCCTCTCTTCTTTGCCAGCTCGGTCATAAACTCTGTTCCGTATCCCAGACGGCTCAGAGCCCCCGGTCGGTAGCCATCGAGGACAACGTCCACATCCTGGGCCAGTGCCTCGAAAAGGCTCTTTCCCTCGGCCGTCTTCAGGTCGATATTGGCAGCGTGCTTTCCCATGTTTCCATCTACCTGAAAGAATGGGACATCACTAAGGTGAGGGCTTGTCACTTTCAGCACGTCGGCCCCGTACTCGGCCAGGATGCGCCCCATCGTCGGCCCAGCGATGATCCGGCAGAGCTCCAGGACCTTGATACCCACAAGTGGTCTATTCGACGCCGAAACGGGCAGAGGGTGTGGGGCCGTGTCAGTTTCTAGGCTCTCGACTTTCCATGGCGGCAAAGCGGAATTTTTGTTACCCTATGTTAGAGCACACAACCGTTAGCGAATATAGAGAAAGCGAGGTGCGTTTTTGGTCAGGCGAGATAAGACGGCCTTACATGGGGGGTGCGTAGAAAGTCTTCATGCGTAAATGCTGGAACGCCGGCTTGTTTGTATTCTGCGTTGAGCTTTTCAAGTTCTTCAATCGTATATCCCTCAACACGAGACTCGATTGCATTGACAATATCTTCGTGTCTTGTGAGATCAGGACGGAAAGGCTGTAGTCCTATCATGCGCAACGTCGTCGACGCCTCCAGGGAGCCATGAATATGGTAGTACTGCCCTGGGCGTTTTGTGCGATACAAATTTGCTGACATACGACGGTATGGATTGGACTGTGCTTGCAATAAATCGGTATCTGTGAAGCTTTCAGTCTTCTTGTGTAACTCTTCAGAGTGGCCAGAATACAGCTTACCAACGAGGTAATCCTTGACCTCCGGGTTCAGTTTTTGGTAGCCCGCGAGCCGGGTAAGATAGGCTTGGAACAGGAAAGCCGTGGTTTTCTCAAAGTTGATAGTGATCTGTCGGGAACGAGAGCCGCCATCCTTCTCGTTCTGCAATGCACAGCACAATGCGGCTTCTATTGACTTTAGGGCGGCAGCTGTTTCGGACTCCTTGAATGGGATGGGGAAGTAGGGGAAGTCTTGCGATGCCACAAAGGAGACATGGTCGAGGATCTCGCCGACAGCCTCCGGCAAGGGCACAAGATCCCGGACGATTCCAAGAATTCGTTTTGTCTCCGCCAACGAAGAGTAGCTGGTCGACATTGAGCCTGCTACGACGTTGAAATCGACAGTCGTATGCGCTTGTAGGTGGGAGAATGAATATACGCAGTCTGTAGCCAAGACTTGCGTTAATTTGGAAAATTATATAAAGAGGCTCGATGCATGCTTTTTCCGAGACCGGACGCTGCCAAATCCTGTCGGAACACGGGTACGTATATGCTAAGCCTCGGGTGTCAACGTATACAAGCGTCTTACTGTACATGTCCACGAGTTCCCTTGTTGCGAGCCCCACATGGTAGATCGGTTCGGATGCGGCACATTGCATGCGAGAAATGCCGAAGGCTGAGCTAAGACATCCGATGCATTTCGGGTCATGCTATCGGATCCTCCAACCCAATTACTAATATTGTTTTCGCATGGCCATCGTATCCTACGAACGTCATTCAATCTTCCGATTTCCACAGTATCGCAAAGCCGCAGCTAGGACACGATCCAACGGCAGAAATTGACAAGTCGCAGTTGGCAGTTGCCCACATGCCGTTCCTATCTCTGAGCTCGTCTGAGGAGGACTTATACTACGTCTGGAGGACTTCACACGATGCAGGACTTACACTTCTCTTTATTCACGGGCTCGGCTCCTCGAGCTCGTTTTTTGCACCGCTGTTTCCACGCCTGGTAAAGGAAGGATTCTCTTGTTTGGCATTTGACATTCGAGGTATGCACACCTTACGCCACAGGCAATTTGCACAGCTAATTTTACGCTGTAATTCATTAGGCTGTTGCTTGTCCAAGAGCACCGGTCGAGACAGTTCAATTCAGGACATTGCCGATGATGCCAAACTGCTTCTCCAAGCTCTAAACATCCCCCAGAACAAGACAATAGTGGTGGGCCACTCGATGGGGGGCCTGGTTGCCAGTTCCCTTGCAATCGAGTGCCCTTTGGCCGGAGCTGTGCTTATTGGTGGTGTAACACCAAGCAGTGCTCTTGCGGATGCATTTACACAAAGAATAAAGAAGGTCGAACAAGGTCAGACACAACAGCAGGGCTTCTAGCTGAGGGCGCAAACTAATTGGATTACATCGGCAGAGGGCATCGAGGCTATGGCCGACAGTGTACCCTCGCAGGCTACGGGATCGAGCTCCACATCTACCCACCACGCATTCATTCGAGCCCTCATCTTATCGCAAACCGCGGCGGGGTATGCATCTCTTTGTCGTACAATCGCGGGAGCAGAGACGCCGAGTTACGGAAAGGCAAGATGCCCCGCTCTGTTCATTGCAGGGCAGGACGACAAGGTCTCGCCTGCAGATAAGCAAGAGGCCATTATGGAGAGGTACATTTATCTCATTTCGTCCTGGTATTATATATGCAGTAATGCAGATGGCTTAATGCAGATGGCTAATCATTGCAATGCAGCTGGGGTGCTGGAGAATCAAGTAAGAGACTAAAAGTCCTGGAGAAGGTAGGTCACTGGCATTGCATCGAGGCCGGGGACGAGGTGGGAAAATTGTTGGTGGACTTTGCACGGAGTATATCCCAAAAGGAAGACTACGCGGTATCCTAGGCTTCTGTTAGTCATGCCCATATACAAGCGCCGAGGCGGTCAGAATTTGCAGGCCCGCTCTTACCATATATACTTGATAGAACTGATGCTTCCACTGCCCGTCGGGGGTTTCCGTCAATTGTGTTCGGGCAGCCCAGTCTTTTTCTGACTCCTGTCCTGCTTTTGTCGTGTACTTGACAACCCCGTACAGCATGAATTCATTCGAGCTGGAACCAAAGGGAAGGATCTTGTGGACGACATGTTTGCGGGATGCCACATTCGACCACATCATCTGTCGCGTACGAAGGATCTCTGCAAGTGCATTGTTAGATTTGCGCGACGGCGTCAGCGTACAAGAGAAATAGCCAGCTCACCGTCACGGCCGGTGCTGGTTTTGGAAGCCAGAATAAAGGTGGCATCGGGAGCGAACATGCGGCAATAGTCCTCATGTGCTTCGGGTGTATCAGAGATCTTGTAGAACTCGTGAAAAAACCGGAGACTACAGACGGTGCCAACGTAGTCTAGAGGGAGCTGTGCATCCAGGAGGGCCATTGTGACTGGGCGCACAGAGATATGCGATGTGTGACGCAGCTGAAGCTGGGCGAATTTCCGTGTGGCCGTCGAGAAGTCTTTATGGAATTTGCGCCGGATAATATGGCTCGGAAAGCCGGGCATAAGGGCCCGCCAAAAGGCCTGACGCCGAGGGCCGTGGCCAATCCCTGGGGCGCTGTTCGCAGCCCACCGCGCGCACTACAGATTAGCGCTGGCACGCGGAGTGCGGGGTATCTTACAGGCGTCACGCGGGCCCCCAGGTTGCCCCAGCACGATAAAACGCTGTACCTGCCAATTTCCAAGCGACGAATCGACGAATCGAGGCCGGCCTTGTCGCACGCAGAGAGCAAATGGTCTCGCCCAGCCCGAATTCCAGGGAGCGCCGCCGCTGTCCGCAGGCCTGCGGCACATGCAAGCGCCGCAAGGAGCGCTGTGACGGCCGCCAGCCCTGCGGTCGCTGCAGCGCCCGCGGCGTGCCCTCGGGATGCAGCTTTTCGCGTCCCTTACCGCCCCAGCCAAAGACGCAGACCGCCAGCCGGCCACGGCCACGGCCACGGCCACAGGAGCCAGCAGCAGTGCCGCCCCGACGCCGCCAGCTGCGGTCCATCGACATTGGCCAGCCCTATCTCGGCTCGCCCGCGGCCCAGCAGCGTTCGACCTCGCCGGCTCCCGTTCCTCGTCTCTCTCGCCTCATCCAGGCAGACAGGGGGCGCAGCCTGTTTTTTGTCGGCGACTCGGCAAACCTCTGCTTCCTCCAGATCATCCGCCGTCTGGTCCAGCGCTCGCTGGGCGTCTGCCCGTTCACCGACGACCCCGTGCAGCACGTCTTTGTCGAGGCTGTCCCCAACAACGGCCCGACCGGCCGGATCGCGTCTACGCTGGAGAACCCGCCCACCACGATATCGTCGTCCGAGGCGGCCAGCCTGCTCTCTTGGTTTCTGCGCTCGGCCAATGCCACGCTGTGCATGTTCGACCCTGCCGACCTCAGGCAACGCATGGCGCGGTGGCTCCAGCAGCAGTCCAGAGACGGGCCGCCCGCCAGCAGCAACACGGACAGCGTCATGCATCAGTCCGTCTTCTTCTTCATCCTGGCCATTGGCGCACAGGCGGACCCCGGGGGGGATGACAACAGGGCTGACAGGCACTTCAACCACGGCCGCTATCTGACCTTGTCAGAAGATGCCTTGGAGCCCAGCGTGCCCACCATCCAGGCGTACATTCTCATGACGGCATATCTGCTGGGCGCCTCGCGTCGAAATGCCGCATTCATGTGTCTGGGCACTGCCGTTCGCGCTGCTTACGCGCTGGGCATCTGCCGAGGCGACATCAACTCCGTCTTTGAGCCGGCAGAATGTGCGCCGCGTGAGCGTCTGTGGAAGGCGTTGCGCATCCTGGACATCTTCCTCAGCACGTCCATGGGACGGCCGCCATCCACGTCCGAGACGCGCAACGCCGGGGCCGAGGCCAACTATTCCGCATCCATCCATCTCTGCTCCATCTTCGAGGCCGTCCTCACCGACGTCTACTCGATGCGCGCAGTCTCGACGGCCACGGTGGAAGAGATTAGTCAGCAACATCGACTGTGGACCTCTCGGTTTGCACTCGGCCTCGCCGCGGACGGCATTCCGTCGGAAGAGTATGTGGACATGGACGGCCTCAAGACGCCGAATGTTGGCCTCGCCAATCTGAAAGGGGCGTACTACTGGACCATCATGCTCCTCTCACGGCCCTTTCTCGTCGAGCACGTCTCCCGACACATTTCTCGCCTGGCACAAACACACAGCCGATGCCAATCCCCGCCTCCCGTAGACCAGAAGGACGGCATTCTCACGTATGCATGCATCGACTCTGCCATGCGGGCATTGAGCGTGCATCGCCACCTTCTCTCGGCGGAAACGATCCCACGACGGCTGCCGTTTGCGGCAAACTGTGTCTTTGTGTCGGCTCTCGTCCTCGGCCTGGCCCAGTTTGGTGATTTTGACCGCATCTTTCCCATAGGAAAGAGCCTCGCCTTGGGCCAGCAGCTGCTGGTTCTCCTGGGCCGCCACGATGCTGTTTCCAAGCGATACGCTGCCATTGTCGCCGACCTGCAGGCTGCCTGCGACTGCTATGGGGAATATCGCGCACGCTACAAAATGGAGCGCCATGCCAGGCTCATAGGCGGCTTGTTTGGGACCGTCGACGACCCCGACGGAAGCAACGAGACGCGTCGGTCGGGGCCGTCTCCAGGAACGGTGCAGCTTCCGGCAAAGCACCACGGCATCGTTCGCCAGGACGACTACCCGACCAGCCACTCGTCACAAGACTACGCCGAGATGGACCTCACACCCCCATCCACAGGAGCAGACGAGCTCTTCAGCATGGGCCGGGACGGAAGCACCAGCGCCAGCACAGGTGTTGGGGGCCAGCAGCAGAATATGGATTTTGGCCTGGACGAAGACATGGCGCCATTCCCGTCAGCATTATCCGACATGTTTCTGTCCACGTCTCCGCGTGTGCTCAACTTCGACTCGTTTGACAGGAACCTGCCGTTGTTCTCCATGATGGATGGCACAATCATATGACAATAGAAAACCGCGCATTTCGTTGAACCACAAAGCCTCTGACCACTTCCCCCCCCCCCATCTAGCGCTTTTCCAGCCGGCAGACCAGTCCCGTCTGGCGGGAAAGGAAGCAGGAGACAATGACAAATTCCCTGGGCTCCTTGGGGGGTAGGATCTTGTAGCGCAGCACCAGCGTGGCGGCAACCTTGTAGGTCTCCAGCATGGCCATGTGGCGGCCGATGCAGATGCGAGAGCCGGCGCCAAAGACGAGATCGGCCGCGTTCATCTGGCGCAGCCGCTGCTGGTAGGCCTCGCCGTCCTCGCCGTCGCTCTTCAGCCAGCGCTCGGGGCGGAACTCGTTGGCATCCGGACCCCAGACGCCCTCGTTTCTGCCGACAATGTACGGGTTGATGCCCACAGCTGTGCCGGGCGGCACAAAGCTGCCGTCGGGCAGCGTGAGTCCCGGCTCGGGCACGTAGCGCTCCAGGGGCATGGCCACGCCCGGGTGCATCCGCATGGACTCGCGAACGACGCCGTCGAGATAGGGCAGAGCACGCGCCGCGCTGTATGCCACCACGCCGTCGGGGTCCCAGCCGGCGGCCAGGATCTCCTGCTCGAGCTTCTCCAGCACGTGCGGATTCGTCATCAGGAAGTGGAAGATGGCCCGCAGAGTGATCGCGGTCGTGTCGGCGCCTGCGAGCATGGTCACCTGCAGGTAGCTCAGGATCAGCTCCTCGTCCACCTCATTGGGCGACTTCTTTTTTGCTTCAATAAAGTGGTCCAGGAAATCTCGCGTCTCCGCCTTCTTGCTATCCGCATCTCCCATCTTGAGTCGCGCTGTCAAGTTTTCGTAGCAGAGGCGGCTGACGCTGTCCAGGGTCGCCGGCCCGATCCGCATGATCGGGTTCTTCACCAGAAGATGGTCCAAAAAGGGCATCTGGCCCACCACGGAAAAGTAATCGAGAAACCGATCGCCCCTTTGTATGGTTCCGTCAAAATCATATGCCTTGTCCAAGAAGCCGAACCGCTCGCCAAAGGCCGCAGAGCTGATAAAGTCCCAAGCAACTGCGAGTATTCCTTGTCAGCCTCTCGATCTTATTGCGCCGCGCTCTGCTCGTGGTAGCCTACAGAATGCAATCCATTGTCCAAGGTCACAGTCTTTCCCTGCGTTCTCTCCGACCGCATAGCCCTCGTCGAGGTGTCTGCAAAGATCGCCAATCATGTCACTAGAGCGCGGCTCGAACAATAGAATACTACTCATGGAATAGTACTTGACGATCGGTCGCTTCATGCGAGCATGTGCAGCTTGGTCCGAAATGCTGAACAGGTGGTACGTTGTCTTGCCGTCAATAATGACGCTGTTGTTGTCATAAAATTCAGTCTTTCTGCTCAGCCTACAGCCTCTAATGCGGTAGAGTTTGTTTTGACGTACCTTTTTCCATTTCCCATCCGTGCTATACACAGTTCTGATCAATTCTGGGTAGTCCAGATCAAGAAGGTTAGGGCCAATGCGGACAACTGGGCCGTATTTCTCGTGGAGCTTCTTGATAGTCCACTGGGATTTCCCAGTCCAAACATGGTACAGTCTCCAGATGTTTGTCCACCCTGACAGTTTCAAGTCAGCATCGCTCAACATTCGATGTCCTCCCGTCAGTCTTATTGTGCGGTGACATACTCGCCCAGAATGGCCCAGGAAACTTCCTCAAAGGGGAAGCGAAGAAGACAACCAGGGACCATCCCCAAAACACCGCCAACACGCAGACTCCGGCAAGGAATGCCCTGTCAACGTCGTACTTTATGTATGCCAAAAGAGAAGCCATGATGAATCGGTGAAAGTTGGTTTGGCATGAAGTTGTGGTATCGTCGAGTATAATGTAGTTTATACACTGCGTTCCTTGGCGTTCTTTATATATACCAGAGGGGATCGAGGGAAATCTTTCGGCAATATCTGCAAGACTTACAGAATCTGCCGAGCTGACTGATAACCAGACTGAAGGCAAACATGGTGGGCAGGGTATGTGATGAGGGGTATGGTGACCGGTGAACAGACCTGAAGTGTGTGCTCCGAGAACTTGCTTCGGACCAACAATGTCTTATCTTACGATACAAAAGCTTCTCCAAACCTGACAGCCACCATACGAAGCTATTGGCTGCAGGCCATCCAATGAAGCCTAAAGGTTGCCTCGAGCGCAAGCCTACTCCTTCGTAGCTTGCAAGGTGACGGAGGCTGTGTGCTAGAGCCCGCTCTGTGGCTCCGTCAAGGTAAGCACGGCGATGACAGGAGCGGATAGGAAGAGGGTTGCATTAAAGAATCGGTCTAGCCCTGTTTTACACTGTGATGTGCTTCTCTCTTGCATACGAGTAGCTCCTAGATGGGAGCTGCGACATCAAATCGTCCTGGTAGCGTTTCCGCAAAGGACCTTCGCAGTACTTCGTAGAGATGCTGACCGGGATCCGACTGGACTTCCTGCAGAGGACCAAAGGCCGTGTGGACGGCTAGCGGCATGTATTGAGTAGGTAGGTGTTACCGGTGAGCGGGGGACCGCTCTTATCTATTGGGTGGGCATGTCCGACATGGCCGGAATCCCTAGCCTGTCATTAATGTGCTTGGTCGAAATATTTCCATCCACGGCAATGTGCAGTCGTCTTGCGTGGAACTTCAATAAGGATTACAATGCAGGCCATCGCTTCACAGGCGATTTTCTAGCCACCCGCCTAGGTATATAATTTCGACCTTCCCCGTAGGAGACGTCTATACAGCCACAACAGCCACCAATTTCGTCGAAACCAGCGAGGACAGCGATCTACCGTAGCGGCTTGCACTACGCCCTTTGTGGCACTTCCACTTTCTCACTAAAACATGTCTATCGTTGCCGTTTCTAGTGGCTCTAGTCAGGTTGGCCGCACCATTGTCGCGGCCCCCCAAAGCACGGCGTGCTCGCCCTTGGAGAAGTGTACGACTACGGAGAGCAGTGCATCGTGCATATTCTAGCTGATCTTGGCAATCCTGGTTCCAAAAGACTTGACGGCGGGGTCCACCGTTTTGGCTTTCGACTACGGCGACGTTACTGGCACTGCCAAGCTTCTTGCCAGACAGGGTGTCGTCTTTTCCATGGACCAGTCGTCTGCTGATGCACAGGTGAGACCGGCCAAAGCAGCCGCCTGGCCAGGGACGGTCAAGCGCTTTATCGCCAGCGACTGGGGAATAAGCAAGAATGCATGCACACCCCCTGGATATGCCTTTTGACCAATGTCTCGTTCCCCCTCTGCCTATCGGATCACCCATATACCCCTTCCGCCAAGCAGCAAAGACAGAGCTTAGAAAGACGAGCCTGTAGCGGACCACCTTTCACACCGGCTACATTCTCGACTATTATACACCACCAGAGGTCAAGACGTACATTTCGCCGGCCGTCTTTGCCACCGATGTCCTCAACAAGGTTGCTGCCATGTCCGGGAGCGGTAGCGACGTCGTCTCCATCATATACTCGTTCGACGTTGCCAGGTTTGTGGTCAAGCTGTTAGACAGCCCCCCTGGGACCAGAAGTCACTCATCTATGGAGACCGGCTGACGCTAAATGCGCTGTTGGCTCTTGCCGTACGCGAACTGACAACTGCACCACCCCCTTTCACAAAACGACATCGGCATTCTGATCTGTTTCCAGGCTCCAAGTTCTCCGTCGGTTATGACTCTGCCGAAAAACAGGCCAGGAACGAAATCACCGAGATTCCTGGGTTCGCCAAAAACTACGTAGTCATACTAGCGGCCATTGTAAACCGATACCGGGCACTATGATGTGCAACCTCCAAAAACGCTTAGCTCTAATAGATTCCCCTACGTCAGACGGCAACGGCGGTGGACATTTTAGCTTGGTGGGAAGGTCATTAGATCGACTTAGCGATAGGCGATGCCTCTCTTTAGTGTCTTACGCAGCGACAGCCCTTACCATCCCTTACCCCCTCCCCAAATTAGACTAGGCAGCATTACAACAAAGATGTAACGGCGTGTTCACAAATATCTACGGCACAGTGTTAATACCACCTACGTAGTAGTAAAGTCGATGTTTAGCTTTGTCTCATGTGTGGGGTAGCTTTATAAGTTAGATGGTGTGCGTAGTCTTGAGCCAGAACAACCAGTAGAGCTGCTATGTTAGCAAACTCAGATACGCGTCGGTCCCCGAACAAAGCATCGGCTTCAAGCCAAGGAAGGTCGATGCCTCTTGCTCAGGCCGTCAGCTTACGCATCCCAAAAGATTGTACTTCAGACAACTTTGCCTTGTGCCGAGCTAAAGATAAACCCACGGCTTTGTCTTGCCGTCCTCGTTGGTGGACAGGACAAAGCCATCGATGATCTGGACTACGAGGGCTGGGGCAAATCAAAACGAGGACCGCAAGTTTTTTTTACCTGAAACGCATATTCCTCTCAGTCTGTCTGCAGCATTGCCGTATTGTTCTCTACTCGCTGTATCAAGAGCCGTTGGCCGAGTCCATCACAGAAGGACGCATGACGCTAGTTTGAAGCTAGGTCGCATCCAAAAGAATTGCTTATCAGAAGGGCTCGGTGGTCGGTCGGTTGAGCATAGCGTGAAAGCAGACAGCGATCGGTTTCTAGGGAGGGATTCGGCTTCCACTGTTAATGTGGTCGGACGGTCGTGCTAAATCGAGAAAAGTGTGAGCATAGAAGTCGCCGCCAGAATTAACCCCAAGAAGAAATTAAAGCCGCTTACCAGCCTATGGCACTGAAAGAGTTACGCGGTCTGCTGAGAACCTTATGGGAAATTCTTTCAAGATGTAAATGGCCGATTGTTCCAACTCGCCTCTTCGTGGTTCAGCTCCTGTCATCCTGAAGCCTTTCTGAGCATCTTTTCCACCTCTTCGAAAGTCGCATCCGACCTGGAAGTTCATCAGGCCATATTCCTTTCTGCAATGTTGGTGACGTCCTCAGAAGGTCGTAATTCTCGAGGGATGAAGTGGACTGGTGGGTTCTTGGTCTCGTCTGCGAGCTTTCGTTTCCTGGGCGTGTTTTCGGGGGTATCGCTAGAAGGAGACCGGTGGAAACCGTTAATCTAATAAATCTTTGAGTCCCAACTATACATGGTCAAGAATGGCCTTCACGTTGTCTAGCTCAGCAGATGGTTGCTCAGATATTTTTGCTTAGTTTTGTTTCCGTTTACTATTGTTCGTTAATCTTATTGATTTTCTGCGATCACATGACCGAAATTATGACTAATCTTTCAATACCCCGCGCGTGCGTCCCCTCGCGTGCCCCCTGTTTTTTTTTTTCTTTATACAGCGCTTTCGTTTAACCAACTGTTCGCAAAAATGGACGAAGGTAAGTCCTTTTTTCTCTCTCTTTACTAGAACTATAGGGACGGGTACAGAGATAGACCGGCGCAGAGATTGGCATTGAGACTAATAGAGACTAGCATAAATACAAGCATAGAGACAGGCCTAAAGACAAGTGTTTTTTTGCCTAATAAGACATTTTAGTCATGTGATCGCAGAAAATCAATGCAAAGATTAAGGGACGTTGTTGTAGTGTCACGTGACAACGACACTCATCCTCCGTTTCGCCAGCAGCACGTGTGCCCGCCCGCCAAATCGCCAACGGTGCTGGCGGCAATGGTGTTAAAGGTGGCCTGGTGCACGAGCACGCCTAGAGCGGGACGAAGCCGCCGCCAAGCGACTTGCCGACCATCTGCGGGTCGGGCCCGCGAATGATCAGGCCAACCAGCACTCCACGGAACCTCGGTGTCTGAGACGGTGATGATTGTCAAGGGCGTCGCAGGATGACTTCGCCACCGCTTCCACATATCCGATGCATTAAGTGTGTCCTCTCAGGGACTGCACTATCGTGAGGTCTGATTCACTCCAGCTAGGCAGCAAGCAGACTCATGTCTTTGTGATAGGCTGGCATCTAACCCTTTGGGTGTGGTCAATGGACGATGCTGGGCTAATTCGCAAGGCAAAGTTTGATTCAGATCTAATGGGAAGGCCTTCGGGGATTCTTTGGTCGTCTTAACTGCCGTAGCGCGATAACCTCATCTGTAGGGGCCAGTGCCTCGTATCGGGCGACATCAGAGGGCCATTCGAACGCCTCTCCTGCATATAGCCCCGGCCTCACCTTATCAAGTACCAAAGTATTATGGCTAGACCCTTTTCTCAATCTCCCGGAATGTTCATTCGAGGGCATATGCCACTTTCCAGGGGCGGGTCTGACTCGTCCAAGGTTGAGTCATACGTACCTGGGAAGAGGCTCCGAGTAATCAATGCCCCAGACAGATTTTCCATGCCTGTTCAAAATAAAGGCAAGCCGGACCAGACCACCACGCAAAGTGCGTTCGGGCAGCACACAATCCGCCAACATTTAAGCCTGAACGCGATGTTATAGCTGACAAGAGGGGCAAGGGCAGCTTGGGAACTAGGACATACTTAGACATTAAGGTGGCGGAACATATATCGTTCTCGACAAGTAGTCATCGCGCAAAACAACATGACAGCCGTGGTCCGTCTGAAAACATAGGTGGAAGCCTTCCTGTTCTTGATAGCCAAGCGATCTGGGGGTGAATCTTCTCAGGTGAGTTCACAGCATGTTCACAAAAGGGTACTAATTTGCCTATGATTCTTTCCCATACATCTTTATAAAGCAAGCCCGGCAGGCAACGACGGGAAAAAAACTCTCAAAGATTTCGCCGCGTAACCGAAACTGTGTGCGACTAAGAAGACTGTAAAATTGCAAAGAGGTATCACAACCGTGTTCTAAAGCCGGGATGTGGTAGGACAGATCGTTTTCATCCACGGGAACCGTGAACATGATTCCTTTCCAGGAGACGTTCCTTAATGCGGTTGATCTGTGCCGAGAGAAACATTCGTTTACTGGCGCTGTATGAAGTAAATTCCGACTTATGGTTGTTAGTGAGAATGTCGTACATGGCGAACATGGTGATCACTTGATCCTTAGTTTTGACAACTCCTTGAAGTCGCAATTGCTCTATAAGAAGATCCATTGAATAACATGCAGAGATTGATGCGGGTAAATGTCCGACGCGTGTTGTTCGACGGTATTTATGAGAGAGGCCACGTCTTAAGGCGACCAGTCGATGCTTACAAGCATCGTACCAAACCTTTTTACGGCTTGCATAGTCGGCAAAGTCCGATTTAATCCCTCGAAGGCTTATTGCGGCACACCCGATGGCCGAAGAGCACGTCCATGCTATGAATTGGTATTGTATGTGACATAAGCGTTATCGTTGCAGTCGAGAGTTCCAACGAAGATGATATCGTGGTTTCGGCAAGTGTCAACAAGAAACCGAAGTGCGGAGCTTCCCCCATCTCCGCCTTTGGAAATCGCAAAACAGACAATACAACAATGCGTTTGAGGTGCGGCGGAACCAGCAGGGCAATGTTGTGACGCAACTCAAATTGCAAGGTAACCTTGGAAGGTAACACAAGT
This sequence comes from Grosmannia serpens, assembly GCA_029299595.1. Taxonomy (NCBI): domain Eukaryota; kingdom Fungi; phylum Ascomycota; class Sordariomycetes; order Ophiostomatales; family Ophiostomataceae; genus Grosmannia; species Grosmannia serpens. The sequence continues at coordinate 29,247 of JANSMH010000236.1, forward strand.
GGCTGTGCGCTTTACGCGCCCACCATCAAGGTACGTACAACAGCACGTACGGTTCTCCAAGTACCAGCAAGTGAACTCACCATTAAAAGTGACCTCCAGGAGCGTGCGGCTTTTTTGTCCGCCCTATATTATGGGTCCTACCACATTAAACCTCACCTAATAGTCGATCAAAACATACTCAAATAAGCACTTTTCATGGATTTTTTCACATCAAATTCATCAGCTGACTCCAGAACTGCCAGCATGAGGAGGTTGTTGTGTCGTGAGAATGCCTTCACGGTAAAGCAGTGCAGATATGCCTGTGCTAAGTGCCAAGCCCAAGACGGCGATGCAAGGTATATTTTAGCCCGGAAGGATGAGGATCCTAAAATAAGCTGCAACACTTTAGCAATGAGATATGCCGATTTATGAAAGTTGATACAGGTACGGAGGAGCGATTGTGGATTTGTTACTAAGAGTTGCTAATCGTATTGCTTTCCGGCGATAACAAGAAAGATACATCAGCAATCGTAATTGATTGGCCAGACAAAAACGCTAATCTGTAAAAAGCTTAGCGTAAAGCCTGCCACTTCACACTTTCTTCCCAGTTAGATTTTCACGATAATTTCAAGTCGCCTAGTAAGCATTAAGCCAATGCCAATCGAATGGCGCAGCAAGTTACCGCAGCGATTCAAGCTCCTACCATACCACGCAGCCAAAGCAGCAACGTTTAGCGCCCTCCCAGCTCTCTTTGGCGGGAGCCCTCCGCCTTCGAGTATGGCCCGAGTTTGTTAGAAATGGACAGAAATGACGCAGCGACATGCGCTCGCAAGCGGCCTGCAACAAAGGTGGAGGGCAATGTGTAGGGCGCAGAGGGTGCGCAAGGCTCTGCAAAGGGTACAGGAGGTGCAGAAACAGTGGCTTAACTAGGCTAAGATATTAGCGTTATTCTATTGGCCAATAACAGTGGGTCCAGTGCGGTAGAGACCTACCTAATGTATCTTTTTCGTTATCGCTGAAAAGTAGTACGATTAGCAAAAAAAAGCAGTCCGATCAGCAATTCTCTTGTTACTACGAGAGACACGAATTTAGGTAACGGGGTTATCATTCTGATAGGAATGAAGACAACTAGAAGACTGGCAACATTATTTCGCCCTCAAGTATAGCCTTCGATAATAATTAGAGAGTTGCTACGGAGTAATGGGACCGCGTTTTCTTGCTAATAGGAGGCGGCTGTTCGTCGCGGGAGAAGCTCTTATGTCCGGCGTGCGAGGTCGTGGCAACAGCGGATTGACCAGGCGAAGATGTTGGCGTAATTTCATTGGTCAAATATAGTGAATCTAAGGCTGTTAGGAAGGAAGACACCCAATGTACCCTGTCACTTATCGGTGCATTACAAGAAAACGCTGTCCCATTAGCAACTCTCAATAATTATCAGGGTTTTTGATGGACAAGGAATCGCCCACATTGTCTCCAAAGAGCATCCCATTTGGCAATTTTCATTGACCCCGCTTTCTGGTAGTTTCTGAGTGTGAGGCGCAGGGGTCCTAAAACGCGTGATGATGGTTGAGAAGACTCTACATACGGTGGATCCGTGGCGCAGAGATTTTAGCAGAGCTATTCTCCGCTTTTCTGCATCTTGACCAATACCATCGCCCTATATGTGTATTAGTCAGGAGCTACCAGTGTACTCCGTACAGCATTCCAGAGTCTGGCACTTACGTCATAGCGAATTCCCATCGCTAAGGGTCACGTGCTCGCCCTTCAAACTCCAAACCTGGGAGCTACAAGCAGTGAGTGGTTGGTCAGGTGATGTGTCATCTCCCAGAACCGCGGGGCCGGCTTTCGCATTGCGGCGGCAACTTTTTGCGGAAACGACCAAAAACACTACCAGCGTCACCCTCACCACCGCGTGAACTCTGGGGATCTGACCCCTGTGGCCCAGTCCACGCCCATCGCACGGGGGACTACTATCATCTGTCGCAATGGCTGCTCTAGTACGTTCACCTGACGCGCCACAATTCCTTGTCGTTGAGCGACCTGACTGACTCACGTGGGCAGCGGAGAGCCATTGCTCTCGATGATGCTGTCGCCGTCTTCGCGGCGCCAGTTTCGGGCCGGCGTTTCCCTCTTCCGACCGCTTCCGACCACCGTCGCGTCCCGTTCCCAGTCTCGCATTTACACGATAACTGCTCCGCGACGACAGCAGGCCTTCCACTCGCAGCTCGATAGCAGTACCGGTACCGACCCTTTCCAAGCCTTCCCGAAGCCGACCACTCCGCCGGCGGTTCCCAGACCCTCACCGAAAAGCTTGTCCAGCGTCACTCTGTCGGCCTTGCTGCCGGGAAGGTGGTCAAGAGCGGCGACTATGTCACACTGTTCGTACACTTGAGCGTCGCTACATCTGAAGGTTGCCCCTGGCTAACCTTCTGTGAAGACAACCAGCCAAATGCATGAGCCATGATAATGCATGGCCTGTGGCCCTGAAGTTCATGAACATCGGCGCCACCAAGATCCTCGATCCCAGCCAGATCGTTATGATGTTGGACCTATGACGTGCAGAACAAATCAGAAACCAACCTGAAGAAGTATAGACATATAGAAGAGTTCGCCGGCAAGCAAGGCGTTGACTTGTATGTGGTTTCTAGAAGGGAGAGTCTGAGCTGGGCTTGCGCTAACATCGTCTTTGAGCTACCCTGCGGGCCACGGGATTGGGCATCAAATTATGGTTGAAGAGGGTGAGCACTGGTCTCCTCGAGAGTGGTGAGGTTGGTATTAGTGCAAGCATTAAGAACTTCAAGGGAAGACTGGGTCACGTCGCCAGCAAGGCTTACCTCGCCAGTCCCGAAGTCGTGGCCGCCAGTGCGCTTCATGGCAAGATTGCCGGTCCGGGCTGGTATCAGAAGCCCGAGGGCATCGAGAAGGTTATCATTGGCGAGGGAAGCGGCAACTTCCAAGCCGACAAGGCCCAGTCTACTACGAATGCCTTCGACAAGCTTATTAGCGAAATGGAGAACCTAATTGCCACCGCCGAGGTTGTTGGTGAGGAGGCGTCAACCCCCATCGCCACAGCTCAGGATGCGGCCCTGACCGACATCCTCCCTGGCTTCCCCGAGAAGATTGACGGAGAGATCATCTTCTGTGATGCTGACAATATCAACACTGATGGAATCTATCCCGGTAAGTCAAGCCGTTGTTTATCTGATACGAATAGAGGGGATCTATACTGACTGTCAAACAGGCAAGTACACCTACCAGGACAATGTCGTCAAGGAGACCATGGCCGAGGTGTGCATGGAGAACTACGACAAGGAGTTCCGCACGACCGCTATGGCCGGCGATATTCTCATGGCCGGTTTCAACTTCGGCTGCGGCTCGTCACGCGAGCAGGCAGCAACGGCCATCCTGGCCAAGCAGATCCCGCTGGTGGTGGCGGACAGCTTTGGCAACATCTTCAGCCGCAACAGCATCGACAACGCACTGCTGGGCATCGAGATGAGCTGCCTCGTGTAGCGGCTGCGTGAGGCGTACAAGGACGACTTGGAGAAGCTGCTGACCCGCCGCACGGGGTGGCGGGTGCTGTGGGACGTGCGTCAGTCGAAGAACGTGGTGACCGAGAAGGACGGGACTGTCTGGGAGCAGAAGGTTGGTGAGCTGCTGCCAAATGTGCAGGAGATCATCACGTGTGGTGGTCTCGAGAACTGGATCAGGGCCAAGATTGCGGCGTAAAAGAAAGCGAACGAAGATGTGTTGTTTATAACACTGTATATATGTGTTTTTACGTTTTAGATGTGTCTTTTCTCTGGCGACATATACTAGGTCTTGGTATCCAAAAACGAGGGAGGTATCCAAGGAAAATGGGAAAGGGGTTTGACAGCCATGTCGTCAAAAGGTACACGATACCGGCGAAATCCGAGTCCAAAAGTTTAAAACCAGACTCGTCTACGTAGCAATATCGTCCTTCATAGAAGAGACGAGAGCAGGGAGAAACGTAGGCTGAGCACAGCTGTGATGATGGCAATCCATATGTGTCTTCAGGGGTCCAGCTCTGTTCGCATCCATGCCCAGCAAGTTGCATGGGTGATTCTCAGGCATTGGCAAACACAAGCGAGCAACGGTAGCCAACGTTACAGTCTTTCCACCTATCGGAAAGTTTTCTTCTTGCCTTGTATTCTCCATACTTTCATCTGGTAGTTAGAGCACCTTTAAAGAAGACAATTCTTGATAACGAGATTCGTCTTTATATTGGGCTAATAGTTCCCTGTAGTACGTTTATTGTTTAAAGAGCACCTCTGTATTTGGAAATAGTTGCTTCTATTAATACGAAACTGTCGTATTTTTCGTACTTGCACCGGGTTGTTTCCGTGTTTCATTTTTTTTTAAAAAAACCTGCGAAGTAAGTTCGATAGCACGTATTAGGCATGCAACTCTTATCCACCTGCCTACTGTGCATGGTGTAGACCGGAGTGTTGGCTCTTAGGTTGCAACGTAGCTTGTGTAAGATTACCCCAGAACAAACAGATATCGTTTACTTCCTCAGAGAGGCTGGCGATGTTTTCGAACGAGTGGTCTAAGATTCGTTAACCACGTGATTCGTTTAATTCGTGTGTCCTCCGTCGGAAGAATATCCAGCACGATACATCGCGGGCCTGGCGCCTGGACGGCATGGTGCTCGATATGTCCCGGAACTCCGGTTGAGTCCTGGGTACAGTTGGTAAATGTATATGCACTGTGCCTATGTGGGCTCTAGAGCTATATTGGTCAATAGTAGGTCTGGAAATATGCATCACGTGCTAGAGCAGTCCGTGGATCTCTGAATGTGCACTGTACCCCATTCATCTTCAACCTCTATCTTACCAACTGTAAAGGAGGTTTCCTACAACTAGCTTTACAGTTAGCAAAGCTCATCGAAACTGCGGCCGAGGTTCCCACGTCCAAACACCCCTCGTTTCGACATGCCAACACGCTGCAGAATCCTTCGAAGCTCCAACCGGTGCCGTAGACTAGCGGAGCCGCTCGAAGATCTGTCAAACATCGGCCTTGGCATGAGACTAGCTGCTAATGGAGGAGATGTAACGTATCTTGCTCCGAAACGGGTATGACAAACCACGCTCGGCAGAGAAAGTGCAGTTCTCCATAGGGATCGTTGTCTAGGATCGGAAGTATATCCCGCCTTGCCCAAGTCTAGAGGGCCACAGAAAGGTGTAATGAAGCCGACGAGATACAGCAGACAGCAGCCCTATGATGTTCGCGTGGCTCAATTCTCTTCCGTTGACCCGACGTTCCATTACCGCAGTCTACTCCGCACATCCATTTAAGCCGCCTGGCTCTCCTCTCAAACTCTGGGGCCCCGCACACTCCAAACGATCCTCCGTGACGTAGGAAGCGGATCCTATTGGGATACAAAGTTGTGTTCTGGCTGCACAGTGAAGGATCTGATGCATGTACTCGCAGTCAAGTACGCGGTGGTCGTTTTATGGAGAGCTGGACCTGACAGCCAATCAGAGGACGGCGCTGCCAGCAACAGACGACAACAGCGACATGGGGTGACCTTCTCCCTGGCAGAACATGATGTCACGCAAATGCGAAAAAAAGAGGAGCCGCAACGAGGTGAGGACCGGCAAGACTTGTCCCTTTGTCTCCTGGGAACAGTGGGTCGTCGGCTCTCTATCTACCGACGGGTTAGCAGGCACAGCTGTTGCGAGCTCATGACCAGGGAGACGAAGGAGGTATTTAAATGACGAGCCAGCAGGAAGACTTGAGGTATTTGTCTGTCCTCTGCCAGACATTGCCACTGCGACTTCTTCCTCTGCCTCCCATCTCTCGTGTCCATTCCAGACACATCTCAGACACATCTTCAAGACCTCCAGTCCATCATCCTCACAGCAGACCCATCCACAACTCGTCATGCCGCCAGCCACGATCGCAATCCCGGCGCAGCAGCGCGCGGCGGTCAAGGTAGGCCAGGGCTCGGCGTCCAAGGCGCCGTTGCGGGAGGTAGCGGTAGCGCAGCCGGGGCCGGGCGAGATCCTGGTGAAGCTGACGTGGACGGGGCTGTGCGCGAGCGACAAGTCGCTGCTGCACGACGAATGGGGCGGCGTGGGCGTGGCCATGACGGAGCCGGCGTGCGGCATCGCCGGCCACGAGGGCGTCGGCCGCGTGGTGGCGATGGGGCCGGGCGTCGAGGCGACCGGGGCGTGGAAGCTGGGCGACCGTGCCGGCATCAAGTGGATCGCCGGCGTGTGTGGCCACTGCCTCTACTGCCGGGACTCGTACCAGGGCGGCGAGGTGCTGTGTCTGCACCAGAAGAACTCGGGCTTCTCCGTGCCGGGCACCTTCCAGCAGTACTGCGTGACGTCGGCCGCCTATGCGACGGCCGTGCCCGACGGCGTCGCCGACGAGGAGGCCGGCCCCATCATGTGTGGCGGCGTCACCGCCTATTCGGCCTGCAAGCGCAGCCAGGTCCGTCCCGGCCAGTGGGTCGTGCTTCTCGGCGCCGGCGGCGGCCTCGGCCATCTCGGCGTCCAGTACGCAAAGGCCATGGGCATGCGCATCATTGCCGTCGACGGCGGCGCCGCCAAGCGCGACCTCTGTCTGCGTCTCGGCGCCGAAAAGTTCCTCGACTTTGCCGACACCCCCGACCTGCCCGCTGCGGTCAAGGCCCTCACCGACGGCATCGGCGCCCACGGCGTCGTCAACTTTGCCGCCGTCCCCGCCGGCTATGCCACCGCTCCCTCCCTCCTGCGCAGCGGCGGCACCCTCGTCGCCGTCGGCATGCCCGGCAACCCGGCCGTGCTCGCTGGCGCCCCCCCCATGATGCTGGCCCTCAAGGTGAGTTTTTTTTGTACCGCTCGTATCCACCTTTCCGCCTCTGCTCGTCCACTGACGCGTTTGCCTCCCCAGCAACTCAAAATTGTCGGCAGCGCCGTGGGCACTCTGTCCGATGTCGAAGAAGCCCTCGACTTTACCGCACGGGGCTTGGTTCACCCCGTCCTGACAAAGGGCACCTTGGCCGACATTGACAAGTTTATCGAGCTGCTGGTGGCAGGCAAGCTGCCGGGGCGGGCGGTGCTGAAGATTGGAGACTGAAGGCCATGTTGAGCCGGCTCGGGATGGAAGCAGCTTCAAGGCGCAGTCGATAAGATGTCGAAGTGCAATGGGGACAGTGCACCAAGAATCAGATGATGCTGGGAATAGGTGGGAGAAAGTAAGCTGTTATGAAACCAGACAATTCAGCACCAAAAAAAGCAGGAGCGTATGATTACATACCCCTCCGTCACGTGAAGCTGTGTTCCGTTGAACAGCGTGGGATGATGCGCGTCCACAAATGAAGGATTGACTTTTACTGTACATAGTAGCTGGAATTGGCACGTGAGGTGGGAGCGGTTGCCTTGGAATTAATACACTGAAAGACAAGTGGCCCAGTGTTGAACCGCATCTAACGGCGAGCCAAGTTCCCTGTGATCTCCTGCTTAAAAAAATTGTATTAATAGAAGCCAAAGCCGAACTAAAGATAGTAGGCCTTTAGCAGCCTTGCGTATTAGAGTCTGTCTTATATTACCCGATGAAGAATATGAATCATGGTCTGTCCGTTTCCCACATGCCCAACGCATTTACTGTGCAGTCCTCCAATTATTGCAAGTAATCGTTTCGTTCCCTGCCCTCGACGGTATTAGGCGCCGCAGGCGTTAAATACCACCATCACCCACTGCCACCAACAAGTTCCCTGCCCTCAGATAAAACGGAACTTGTTCATGTTCTCGTAGGTAGTGCTCGGCAGCGCGTGGATGCGCACCCACGGCTCAAAGTGCGGCGTGATCATCCGGTTGAGGCAGGATGACGTGCTCATCTGGTTCATGTCGATGTGGAACAGCCGACGGTAGAGCTCGTTGCGCCGGTTGTCCCAGACGCCCTAGAGTGCGCCAGCGTGTCAGTGAGGGCGTTCCCGTGTGGCCTGTCTTGCGTCTCTCCTCGCGGACGGCGACTTACCGATGAGCTGGTCAGCTCCTCAAAGTCGGCAACAAAGATCTCGGCCTCGTACCAGCTGCGCACGCGCGCGTGGCCGGCGCAGACATATTCGTCGAGGCGGTAGCCGCCGGGACCCCAGGCCTGCCAGATGATGACGCCCTCGGGACCGACGCCGATGGTGAAGACGTGGCCGAAGCTGAGCAGGCTGTTTTCGTTCCAGCCGGTGCCGCTCATCAGAGAGGCCATCTCAATGTGGCGTACGTCGACCAGCGAGACGGCCATGACGGTGGTGCGGTCGGCGTGCAGGGCCAGCGACCTGGCGCGCTGCATGGCCCGTCGCAGCGATGCCGACGGGGTCGTCTGCGTGACCAGGAACGGCGGCGGGCAGCACAGCAGGCGCGAGTGCTTGCCCAGCGTGCCGTGCACGCAGGCATCGGTGCGCGAGGCCGCCGACAGCATCACCAGCGTCGAGGCCATGCGGTTGGACTGCCACATGTCACCCTGCGGGCCGGCACTCATGGCGCTGTTGGCGCCGTTCATGTTGTAGAGGCCGGGGTGGGTTTGGAAGCCGGCGGATCCATTCAGGCTGGCCAGAGCGGCCAGGCCGTCATAGGCGGCATAGTCCATGTAGCCGCCAGAGCCAGAGGCACGGTGGCCACCGCCACTGTAGCCGATGTAACCATAGTAGGCGCTGTAGCCGGCGTTGTCGGTGTAGTCAGTGTCGTCAGTGTAGTCAGTGTTGCCACTGTTGTCAGTGTTGTCAGTGTTGTCAGTGTTTCCAGTGTTTCCACTGCTGCCAGTGCTGTCAGTGTTTCCACTGTTGGCACTGATGCCACTGCTCTCAGTGTTGTCGGTGTTGTTGGTGTTGTCAGTGTTGTCGGTGTTGTCGGTGTTGTCAGTGCTGTCAGTGCTGTCAGTGCTGTCAGTGCTGTCAGTGTTTTCACTGTTGTCAGTGTTTCCACTGTTGTCACTGTCAGTGTTTTCACTGTTGCCAAAGCTGTCACTGTTGTCGGTGTTGCCACTGTTGTCAGTGTTTCCCCTGCTGCCACTGTAGCCATTGTAGCCATTGTAGCCATTGTAGCCATTGTAGCCAGCGTTGTCATTGTAGCTGCTGTAGCCGCTGTAGCCGCTGTTGGCCACGTTTCCATTGTGGCCGCCGTGACCGCCGTGGCCGCCGTGGCCGCCGTGACCGCCGTGGCCGCCGTGGCCGTCGTGGCCGTCGTGGCCATCGCTGTCTCCAGGGCCGTCCTGTGCGCCCTCGTCCTCATCCCCCCGGTCGTTCAAGACCCTGGCAAGATCGCTCGTATAGCGGGAAAGCTCGACCTTGATAAAGGGCCCTTGCAGGATGTAGCGGTCCTGCGCCAGGCTCTCCTGCAGCTTGACAAAGGTAAAGCTGGCAAAGCTGGGGCCCTGCCGAAAGAAGGCGGCCACCTTTTCCTGCAGGGCCAACAGCGGCGACGTCTGATGCGGCAGGGCGTTTGCGGCACACAGCAGCCCGGCCATGTCGACGGGCGTCGGCGGCGGCGTGAACGTGTAGAACGGCGGCTCCTCGGCCTCGGCGACGCGCTGGGGCTCGAAGCGGCCGCTGTCAAAACGGGCCGTAAAGTAGCCCTCGTCAATGCAGATCGAAGGAGGGCTGTGGCCGCTGACGTAGGTGTAATGCTTCGCATCCATATTGGAGCTGGGGCCACCTTGGCCGTCTTGGCCGTTTTCCTCTTGCCCCCCTCGTTCTTCTGTGTCCTCGTCGTGCTCGTTTTCCTTGTTTTCATCATTCTCTTCCCCTCCCCTGTTCTCCCCGTCGTCTATGTTTTCCTTGTCTTCGTCCGCTTCCATGCTTTCCTCGTTTTCCTCGTCTTCCACGACTTCTTCGCCCCCCCCGCCTTCCCCATCCTCTTCGTATATGCCCTGGCCCTGACTGGCCTCGGGCATAGCGCAGTCTTCCACCGCGTCGCCGTCATCGACGTCCATCTGGTCTCCGTACTGTACACCAGCTCCACTTCCACTGCCCCCGCTGCCACTGGCTTCCGGAGCTCCAAACTGAGCAGGCTCCGGGCTGACCTCGGGATCTCTCCTGATGCAGAAGGAGTCGTCATCCGAGTCATCGACAGTCCCCCCGGCTGCTAGGCGGAGGGCCTCCTCACATGCTGCCTGGAACTGCGCACTGAAAGGCTCCTCGGCAGCCGACGGTTCTTGCAGCTCGGGGTTGGTGAGATGGCCAACGTACCGGCCCTCGTCGTCAAAATCATCATAGTTGGGGGGGGTACTGGGCACTGGCTCCAGTTGCTCCAGTTGCGACTGATCTGCGCCTTCATCACCATCATAGGCCGATTCGGCATCAGGGGGGCCACAGAGAGAATCTGGTGAGGGGAATCTAGGCATTTTGCTGGGTCTGGTAGTGGATCCGGTGGAATAAAGCTTGTAGCTAAAAAGCTGGAGAAAATGTGGGTAGGCAAATGAACTTGTGTCTAAGCTAGAGTGAGGTGAATGACGTGCAGCTAAGCATAGCAGACCCGAGACAAGAGAAGTGTAAAGAGGACGGGTGTCGAGGGGATTTTTAACAACGGGCTTGACGACCAGAGGTCGAGAGAAGGGGGGATTGGAGGCGGAAGAGCAAGCAGGAGAAGAGACGGGGGTCAGAGGGGTGGTTTCACACCGATGCGCCTCTTGAGTGTATCTGATGCAGCCGTGAGAGATGAGAGGTTGTGAGGCATAATGGTTGGGCAAAAGCTGGTGGGTTGTTGGCACCACTACTTGTACCGCGCGTCAGGCGTCTGTGGACCAGGGGGGAGGGCCTGTTCGTTGCGGCTGCCGTTGTATGCAGCGACACAGACAGCCATGCAGCCAGAAGGTCTGGTCAGCCAATGCGGCCTGGCGATAAGGGCTGCAAGAGGATGCTGTGCTGCACATTTTCTGCATGCCAGCTGCATGCCAGTTGCATGAGGGCGGAATGAGAAGGCGCAGAAGTGGGGAGGGGGTAGCAGGAGGATGAGACCAGAGGGCACGACCCTGTGGACAGGCGGGCGGCAGGGGAACAGGAAGAGCAGAGCCGGCAGCGAGGGTGGACGACGTGGGCAGAGGTTGTCATGGCGAGGCAGACGGATCTGCAGGTGGCTGGCGTTCCGATAGGCCGCTCGCTGCAGCGGGCGACGTAATCCGCGCACAGGCGACGGCGCGGGATGGTCAGAGCGGTGGGCGACGGACTCGGACTGGGGGGGGGGGGGGGGGGGGGGGGGGGGGGGGGGGGGTGGGGGGGGGGGAGGGGGGGCCCCCTCTGCGTGATTCCGAGTTTTGAAACGGGTGAGAGGCGGAGAAGAAACTTCTTAAAATCTCCA